>OX235273.1:72970518-73227750 GCA_944472155.2 Trichobilharzia szidati
TCGCCAAAGCCATAAAATTTCTCTCCTTATAAACAAGGGCAAACTACACAGCAACCATGCAGACATGTGTGAACTGTTTAATGAGACGTTTGCAGCTAACTACCTTAAGCCTACAAGTCCACTTCTCGGTTTACAATCTACAATAGAACTCCCTTCATCTTCAACGCTGAAACAAATCACTACAGTTCATTTCACTTATTCTAATATTAACCAAGCCATTCATACTCTTAAAAGCTCTAGTAGTGCCGGTTTTGACGGTATACCATCGTATCTTTATAAACACGGTGGCTCTGACATTTCCGTTTTCTTACTTAAGATCTTTACAATGTCCCTAGAAAGCCAAACCTACCCAGATAAATGGAAAACGACATTTATAGTACCTAAACACAAATCCGGATCAAAAACTGAAGTCAACAACTATAGGCCAATCAATATTACACCTATAGTATCTAGAATCATTGAACGAATAGTTAAAGATGATATCCTCAAACATATGCTCAGCTGCAATATTCTAAGTCCAAACCAACATGGATTCCTAAAATCCAGATCATGCATGACATGTCACCTTGACTTCTTTAACTATATAACTAGCAGCCGAGACAAACAACAACTAGTACTAGTCATCTACTTCGACATATCCAAAGCCTTTGACCGCGTTGACCATTTGCTTCTAATAAATAAGCTAAACTCCTTAGGAATAAGTAACCCATTATTAGGATGGATTGAATCATTCCTTAACAATAGGTCCCAAGTAGTTAGACTGGGGTCTGTAAACTCTAAACCTAGTCCAGTCACTTCTGGAGTAGTTCAAGGTAGCGTCTTAGGCCCCCTTCTATTCACTCTATATGTCAACAACATATGCAGCTGTTTCTCACTTGGAAAACCATTCATCTTTGCAGATGATCTCAAAGTAGCTTACACATTCCACTGTGATGACTTAGGGTACTTTCGGAAAGCTGTTCAGGAAGAACTAGATCGAGTAACCGCATGGTCCTCCACATGGAACCTAAAATTCAACCTTAAAAAATGTGGTTGGATCTGTTTCGGTGCACCCTCAATAAATATTAAACTGGTACTTGAATCTATCGACTTGCCCAAACTCCGAAGTGTTGTTGACGTAGGACTCAGGTACTGTAGTGACTTGACATTTTCTGAGCAAGTGGCGACACAGACGCGTAAATCGAGGATGCTCTTAGGATGCATACTCAGGAATTTCCACAACTACGAGGCGAAGCTATTATTATATAGAACTTGTGTCAGACCACTACTTGAATATTGTCCATTTATTCTCAGCAGCACTCGCGTAAGTGACAAGCTTAAAATAGAAAGTGTCCAACGATACTTCACGTCTAAACTACTAGGATTTGACTGCGAAAAGGACTACACATCAAGGTGTATAACTCTAGGTATTGACCCACTCTGGATGAGACGACCCAGCATTAACCTAACATTCTTCTTTAAAATATTGCATAAAATATCATTCTCAGACAGCAAGGAGATACAGTTCTCACCGGAAGGCTCTTACAACCTTCGTAACCAAACGTGAACAGTATCTAGGAAAAACTGTAAGACAGCACTCCGTGCAAACTTCTTCATAGTCATGTACTCTAAGATCTGGAACAGTTTACCCCTAGAAATAAGGACCTGTGACTCTATTATAACCTTCAAACGCTTGCTATATAAACTGTTTCATCCCAATGACTATGCCAATCACACCGCACCACTTATTTCTAAAACGCATGAGCTATTAGAACGCTATAACTCCTTGAGTCATTACTAAATATTACGACACTAAATAAACTCTAAGACTTCGCAAAAGTACATGAAAAAGAACTAGATTATAGGTAATGTTTACTATACAATGATATACATTTATAAACATTTATATGTACATAAAATAATAATGTTCTTTCTATATTTACATACTTTATCTCCCTGCTGAGCGTAATCTTCTATATACCTCCTGGTCGAGGTCGAGCAACCCGACATCTAAACTGGAATGACCATTTATAATAATAATAATGTATTTCATATAAATTTACAAATTTACATGAAAATGCATGCCAGTTTTACAGGCACGATCAAGTATGATATAATATCAAATCGTAGATTGTCTACAAGTTAATCGTATTTCGACTGTTAAATATTCGATACATATAATACACTCATTTTCTGAATTAGGCCGTATAGTTATTGAATTGTACAATTGTCCTCCAGGTTGAGCGGGAAAATCGACTTCGTTCCGTTTTCATCCCGTGGTTGTAGGAATAGGATAACCAAACAATATTGATGTAAGTACACCTTTTATAAAGGATTGGAATCTGTTTTAGAAAAATTAAAGTGCTGAGGTGAATCATTAAATTGTAATGAAATAGGTAAGTGCAAGTATCATTAATAAATGCATTAATAAAGGAAACACCCTAGGGTAACAACATTCATTTGCAATGTATAATGCTACAGATATATCACAAACTATCATGATATCCACTTTTGGTTTTAATACAATTATCCTCATGCCAGTTGTTTTTATTTTATACCTTTTTGTGCATTTAGTGCACAACCGTACCCTCCAGAAAGTAGGAGTATAATAAGTAATGAACTGCAATAAGATGTTAAGTTTAATGAAGTAAAATGAGGATCAAGTAAAGACGTTGTCAGAAAATAAATGAGATAAGACATTGTGGAGTGGTATGAAAAGATCTGACGATAGACAGCAAGTTAATTTATAAGATGCCCCATAAATCTGAGCAGATCCCACATGGTCGCATCTCAACAATAGGCTGGGTGAATGGTATATATTTAAAGGTAGAAGCATGATCTGTCAAGGCGTTCATTGTTATCTTTTTCAAGATAAAGATTTAAGCCCTCATAAAAATCAGAAATATCTCGAGCTTTCAAATTTTTTAATGCTGTTCCTGCAGAATGGGGCGATTCACCTTAGTGACCCCCACCATATCTACTGATCAGCTAACTCCACCCTCCCACCTTTAAGTAAATTCAAACTCAAATTCCATGAACGATCCGATGCAACCACTTGAAAACGCTGGCTAACATTCTGTACAAGGATCATTCTTGATCTGATATAAAGGAACAACTGGTTTTCAAGTAGTTTTCAATGTATTACTCAACTTACATGTACAGTCTGCCATGCTGACGCAAATGGCGCCTATGAATGGTTAGTTCTAGAATTGACCCCATTTGATGCAGTAAAACAATCTAACATGAACTTATCTAATTTTCGTATCAAAGATCAAATTTCTTTCCTATTATAAAACTACGATAAGACTGGTGAAAAAAATGGAATAAATACATTACTGACTCAAAATAATACATCAATAAACTTTATCTCAAGGATGCTTCTCACAACAAAGTTATATAGGAGAATTTTTAATAATAATAATTTGCTTTATTCCAGAAACAGTACTAGTGGTACAGTGTGGAATTTTCAGCACATATCTACAATATTTGCATCTAATTTTACCGACGTTTAAAATAAGTATTAAACAAACAAAAAAAGTAAATCTGAAGTCACCACCTCAAAAAAATTTTGTATTATTCAGGATTACTCACAAAATAATTAGGAATGCGAAAAAGTACCAAAGTCTACCAAGGTCTAATGCAGTGTTTGTGGTGGTAGTGTGAGTAATCCTGAATAATACAAAATTTTTTTGAGGTGGTGACTATGGCGTTCACAAACAATGATTGTCAGTTTAATATTGCCGAAAAGTATAGAAAATAAGAGAAACAACCACAAAACTAATAATTACATAATGGTTAATGACACGACAATTTTGTAATACTCATGGTGTTAATATAGTCGGAACCAGTGGATACACAATAGAAGGAATACAGTAAAGTACAAAAAAGGAAGCCAATGTTAATAAATAAATAAATAAATAATAGTATATTCTCATTTTGTACATGAGGGACGCCAGTTTACAGGCATCACCAATATGATAAATTACATATACGATTAGTAAACATATTTAATAATAGTAATTTAATAAAATACATTTTTTCCTACCTGTGTAGGACACACCAATTGTACAGGCATAGATAAGTATTATCTTTAATCGTACCACTATCCACTACACTCTAATCCGTAGATTATGTCTTAATTTGCCCCAGTACTGAAAACTCTTCTACCTTTTACTTTTAAAGATGTTCTAACTACTAACTGCGCAGTAACCGTTTAACTAACTCACTGACTTTCTCTTCACTGTAATCTTCAATAAGTTCGTCAGTGTAATTATTTCCATAAACAATTACATTAGCAACCATATCTTTTAATATTTTACATATATGCTTATATTATTAGCACTATTTTTGAGTTGAAATGACTATCTTCAGTCAACACCTACCCATATTCATATAATTTTCTAAAAAATTCATAATGTTGAAATTATGTAGTATTTCTCCATTATATAATTGATGAGTCACTTTGCAATGTGTAACGCACACCATATAAAATCGGTCGTGAAAATTTAGCATAACAAGTTCTGCTAACCAGTTGCCTTACTCAGGACCACTTTACATAACTTTATCACTAATTGTTCCACTACTCATATCATTCTGATAAATAGAATATAACTTAGTTGTTCTAATATTAGCTATTTTTATACTTCATAACTCTTAAGGGAAACCTAATTTCTTAGTCTTTTGTAGTAACCCACTTGTTCACTAGTATGATGATAATATTGCTAACGATGTCCTCTGGTATTATTGTGCCATGTGACCTAATGGGAAGCACTTGTCATGAAAGCTGTTAATGTGCAGCATACTGTATGATTGGGACGGAGTCAAAGCAATCCAATATTACAACTGCAGTCATTGTAAAAGGTCTCAGAGCTTAATGTCAAAAAAAGGAGGGAGGGTGGCGCATGCTGATCAGCAGATTTGGTAGTGGTCACAAATGTGAATCGCTCCGATCTGTAGGACAGCAACATGCATTATTTTGGCAGCTCGAGAACTAAACATGAGTTAAGATACTAAATCTATAAAAAAAATAGACTTTAAAAAAAATTAATTGAAAAAATAAAACAATAATGACTGTACAGTTTTAGCTTGTAAAAAAATAACAATGCTTTCGCTCCTAACATCTACAAGCCTGCTCAGTTTCTTGTCAAGATGCTATCCCATGGGCCATACACAAGTTCGCCAAACATCCTACAGGTCACCGTATTCAACAGGTTCTAGTCCTTCTAGCCACTTCTCTCTGAAATGTTACTTATATACTTCACAATAATCCTTCTACCTAATTACTATTATACTCTATTTTATCTCAACTTCCTAGGACTTTAATGAAGCTGAAATTTTTTCCCTCTTCTCATTTACACCATTTTCTCGCGTAAAGTTCGGTTGCTCTGATGATAAAAACAACAACACTCATGTTTGAGAATAAATATATTTTCATAGAAAGCGTCATAGTTTTCCATGGTAAGACCAATATGGTTAGCATCATACATTGCAAATGTGTATCATCATTTCAAGTACTACATAGCTTCTTGTATTTATCTTGTAAATATACTTTTAATAATGTATTATTCATAATTGCATTCTATACCATTTTGCAGCTGCGCCAGATTTTCTTCAATTCCTAAAATAGCGTTCAAGCATTTGAAGGCATAGCACTCACACAAATATATGTTGCTTATCGATTGGCCATAACTATCATCAGGAAATGGAACGAATTTCGGGTTGTCGCTCAACTTCGATGGTGACCTTCGTGAAATATTTACAAATTAACATTTATAAGAATCTCTTCTGATTGCTTGTACTATAACTCAACAATATGAACTTTTTGAAAAAGTGACAATGTATGCTAATTAACAATTGTTATTCGTAACATAATTGATCGTGCCTGTAAAAATGGCATGCATTTCATGTAAACTTACCCGTTTATACGAAATATATATATTATATTATATATTATAAATTAAATAAATTTGGTTCATGGTAAAATTATAAGGTTGCAGTCATTTTGTCTATGGGAACAATGTGATAACTAGTCATTCAATAAAGCACATCAAGAGATATAGAAATATTGTCTTCTCATTAACAAAAATCCCAAGTATGTGTTAGATGGATTACAAATACTTGGGAAAAAAATACAACTTGAAGTCAATTCCTTCATATAACTTTGGTGTGTATGGCATCGTATCTTATTCCTGATTTATATCCAAATTCGGTGATAATTTAAAATAAGTGATACACTTGTATACCTTTGCCAGCATTTTCTTCGTAACATCACAAGTGAATTGTACTCAATGTAGACTAATAATAATGATAGTTTATATTTTCTTATAAACGGGTGTTTTCAAGAAATGCAAGCTATTTTGCAGACAAGATCAGTTATGTTATAAGTTACATTCGTGAAGTATTATAAATCAATACTTTTTATTGGTATAAAGATATATTTCACAACTGTAATCCAGGTTGCGTCGTTGGTGAAGGCAATGCGCAATTCACGAGGGAATTGTAAGATATGGGACCAATAATGTTTGCAGATCATTTGTCATTGTAAATGGGCAAATATCTACATTCTTCGTTCTCATTCAAAAAGTCAAATGGAAGCTGAAATGGTGAGAGACAAAAGAAGACAAACAACAACAACGCAAAAGAAAGCAAGTGGAGTACTTAGGGAGTGATTAATATGTATATATACATATATATTCTGTTTAGTAATTATAGTTATTTTGGTGCACTAACTAACTATTCCCGTTATGCTAACTTTTATATTGTGTGAACTAATATTATTGTCCTGTGTAAAAATGTCTATCATGTACTTCCGATAATATAAAAATTTATAATTGTAGTTTGTTGTAACTACACGTTTAATGAACTTAAAATATCTATGTTGGACGAAAAAGTGGGTGTAGGATTCAGACTCAGAAGTGCACTGTCATCTTTGAGCAGTCTGGTGACTGAGGAGATGAACACTGCGAGTGTGTTTGCATCGCGCACATCAGCTGGTAGTCTATTCCAAATGACTGAAAACTTATTTAAGAAGAAATTATACCGCATGTAAGTCTGACAATGCTCTATAGCAGCTAGGTTGTGGTGATTTCTAAGATTGTAACTGATGACAGCGGTAGGTTTAATTATTGGCTCGGAGGAGTGCACGAGCAGATTAGTTAGCTTGTAGCAAAAAATCAGGTTTAGCTTAAGACGTCTTTTCCAGAGTGGTTCTAAACTTAGTCTGTCGCAACGTTCATAGTATTGGAGACCACTTCCTAAACCAAGAATTCTTAAGGTGAATTGCCGTTGCACTCCTTCTAACTTAAGCTTGTCATTTTGTCTGAGTCCGCTAAGAATAAACGGGCAGTATTCTAAAATAGGTCGGACACATACTTTATATAATAAAACCCTAGTTTCACAACAAAAGAAATTGCGAGTTATGCATCCTAGGAGCCTACGTGTTTTACGTCTGGCATAATCAGTTTGTTCAGAGAACGTTAAGTTACTAGAGTATCTAATACCGAGATCTACGACTGAGTTGAGCTTGGCTAGTTTACGCCCATTTATTTCAAGATTCAGGTCAAGGTTACTGTTTCCGATACAAATCCAGCCGCATTTATCAATGTTGAACTTAAGACAGGATTCAGTACACCATGTTGCGAGACTACTTAGTTCAAGATGTATTTTATTCACCATATCGCTTAGTTCATGAGCGTGGCAGGAGTAAACGACTTTGAGGTCGTCAGCATATAGGAATGATTTACCTAAGGTGAAGCAGTTGCAAATGCTGTTAATGTATACTGTAAATAAAAGTGGACCTAGGACACTACCTTGAACAACCCCACTTGTGATCTGTCTGGGATGAGACAACACAGATCCAACCTTGGTTATTTGTACCCTATTGCTTAGAAAGGATTTTAACCAGCTCAGTAATGGATTGCGAATCCCACATGAATACAGCTTCTCAAAGAGAATACTGTGAGATACCATGTCAAATGCCCTAGATATGTCGAAGTAGAGAACAACAACTAGCTTACGTGCTTCGCGACTACTAGTGACGCAGTTGAAAAAGTCGAAGTGGCAAGTAACGCAAGACCTATTTTTGAGAAATCCGTGTTGAGACCTTGTAACAAGATCTTCCTTAAGTAGATAGTCTGACAACTGATCTTTGACAACTTTCTCCATGACTCGCGAGACAACTGGGGTTATATTTATAGGTCTGTAATTGCGGACGTTTGCCTTATCACCGGATTTATAGTGTGGAATTATGAAGCTAGTTTTCCACTCATTAGGGTAAGTGCCAGTGTCCATAGATATCGAGAAGAATTTAAGAAGTAGTAGGGGTATATCACACCCACTGTTTTTGAAAATTATAGAAGCAAGGCCATCTGGTCCCGTGCTAGTGGAAGGTTTCAGGCTTTTAACTGCTTGTTCTATTAATTAGTCGGTGAACACCATGCTTCCGAGGAAAGAGCTAGTAAGGGGGCCGGTGTCACCAGGAATGCGCGTTTCTAAACTGAAGTTTGCAAACCACTCACTGAATATTTCACAGATGGTGGCAGGCACATTGTAGATAACTTTGTCATGAAGTAAATAGGGGATGTCCCTAGTAGACTGCATTCGTTTTTTAAGAAGTGTTGTTAAGTTATAAACTTTGGAGGTGCTTTCAAGTGCCCTTAATTCTTCGTCGAGGTCCTTTTGAGAGCGTTGGCGCTTGACAGATTCAAGAGACTCATGGATTGAGTGCAGTAGTGAAATATCCTTAGTGCAATAGTACTGTTTCTTCAACTTCCTCAACTTATTGCGGCATGCCCTCGGAATGTAATCAGCTTGGTGTCTACTTAATTTCACTACCTTCTTAGGAGCAACAGTATCTAGACAAAGGATAACATTCCTGTAAAATAGGGACACTACAGTCTCCAGGGAGTCAGTGGTAAAATATTCATCCCAGTGACAGAGTCGAATGAGTTCTTGGACTAATCCCCAGTCTGTATGTTTGTAACTACGACAAATCAAGCTCCCTGAATCCTGTTTGTTTCCTGTATTTAGTGGTGAGAAAGGCAGAGAGCAGAGCACCATTCTATGGTCACTACTGGAAAATCTGTTACCAACATAGGTGGAGACTGGGATTGTGTCATGACAAAACACAAGGTCCAACATGTTGTCACCACGAGTAGGTGTCTGGACGTGTTGCTGCCATCCATAACAATCGATAGTGGCAAGTAATTCGTCGAAGCGTTGGGGGCCGGAACTACTTAACCAATTGACTTCTGGAAGATTGAAGTCCCCTGCAATTATTTTGTAATTAGTACTAAACGATGAGGCATGTGCGAATGATTTAGCTAATAACGCATCAGTTTCTTTGGTTGAGCTTGGTGCTCGATAAACACAGCCTATGAGAAGCTTGTACTTATCTCCTTGTAAGACGACCCAGAGTGAATCAGGTACATCGTTCAGTATTTCATCTTCCACCTTACTGGCTACGAATGAGTTATGTATATATATGAGACATCCTCCAAAACGCTTGCTGTCTCTATTTGCACGGTGTACAGTGTAATCATCTATGCCTATATGCACATCAAGTACAGAATATGAGCACCATGATTCAGTAATCAAAGCTACAGTAGGCTTGGCGATAAATAATAATGCCCTTAGTTCAGATATCTTATTGATTAAGGAACGTGCATTAATTAGTAATATCGTGAATAAGTCACGGGATACTACAAACTGGCTTAAAATATCACCATAACTTAATTCTATTTGTGCGTCAGCACCTGAGGAGTTCATGAATGATAAGGGGGTCGAACTGGGTGTCCATACATCGGGGTTAGAGTGCGATGAGGTGTTCCTAAGTGCCATGGGTCTTACCGGTGACTCGGGACACCTACAAAAATTACGTGTGTTCCTGCATATAAGAATATTAGTGGTTGTGGATTTAAAGGCAAAGCATCATAAAGTTCACCCGTCAGTCTGCTACTCATCATATCGGTACACATCTTCGTGTTGTTTTTATAACTAGAAGAATGTTGTGGGGAAATTGCTTCGGTTGCACGGCTTTGAGGCTTTCGAGGTCTAAGTTTCTATGAGGCGGAGTGTACTGAAAACCACTAAGTATACTTGTGTTTCGAGAGGATTTCTTCGTATCAAGTGTGGATTTGTTGAAACGCTTACTTCCAGCAGGTTTATTGAATACAAAGTATTCTTCGACATCATCTGACTCAATTCTGCGAAATGTTTTGAAAAAATGATTTCACACTTACTTCTACAAGCCTGCCGACCTTTTTGTCTAGATGCCACCCCATCAGCCCTACAGAAATTCGTCAGACATTTTACAGGTCAGCTTGTCTCACAACTTCTAACCTTTCAGAACTTTGAAGTCCTTCTCAATGAAATATCGCTTATGTACTTCACGAAAATATTTTTATCTACGCACTATTATACCCTATTTTATCTTAACTACCTAGGCCTTTAATTACATTTAAACTTACTTTTTTCGCATTCTTAGCTACCTTATATTCTGGTTGTTCTGATGAAAACAAACAACAGCAACACTGATGTCTAAGCAAAGCCATTTTTTCAACAAAAACGCCATAGTTTTCGTGGTAAGACTAATATAGTTAGCGTTATGCAGTGCAAGTGCATAACTTCATTCGAAGGACTCTATAGTTCCTTCTTGTACATATCTTCTGAATGCAACATCCATAATCCAATTTATTACAATTTACACCTGTCAATGGACGTGGACATTGAACGTTTGTTTTATTGGGTCTGGCAGCCATTGATGGGCAACTGAAAGGTGCGAATGGTCGATCGCTTGCAAGTTGAAGGAAGACTGGAGTTAAATACGAATAAAAGTACTTTATAACTTCATTTGTACTTGACATTTGTTTGCAGACTTTGTATTTTGTCTCACTTTAATTGCCAAACAATATAATTTCGTTCAAGGAATACTGGTGTTTTGGATTTAAAGTTGAAGAACGTACATAGTATTTATCGGCTCAGTCGCTTAAGTCTTCATTACAATAGGAACTTAGGGCTAAGTTCCTTGACAACATGTTCTCGGCATATTATTTTCTTCCTGAAATAGCTTTTAATCACGTGGAGGCATAGCATTTTCGCAAATATAGGCTGTTCGTTGGTTGGACATAACTGTCTGCAGGAAACAAAGGGGGATTGGGTTGGAACTCAACCTTGATGGCGATCTCAGCAAAGGGTGTAGAATTTTACATTTATGCGAACCTGTTCTGATAACTTGTACAATAACTCAAAAATGTCAACTTTTGATATAGTGCCAATTTATATTTCACGACTCTACTTTGTAACACAACTGCTGGTGCCTATAAAAATGGCATGCATATGACGCGAACTTACCCGTGTAAACGAACATTAAAGTATTAATTTTCAGCTTTTAGATATTGATGAAAGCACGTAGTTGCGTTCAGAATCTTCCTCCCGGACACATATCTCCAAAAAGATTGATGCCTACAATGCGATTTCGCTTGGACGAAGGAATGTTGTTAGATATATTGTCTGACAAACACTGAGGTCTCGTGTTCAAGTGATTTGAAGTGGAAAAGCCCATTAAAACACCTGGATTATTGCAGACTTACCTAGACTACCTTAGATCTGCATTTGCGGTTGTTTGTGAGTGGACGTGATACAGAGTTTTACGTTCAGAAGTTCTTCCCCCACCCAGTTGCAGGATACTTCCAGATTCAGAATATTAGTTTAAAGGGCTCCAAACATATGTTCATTCTTTCCCAATGACTGCCTGTGCTTGTCGAACCTTTTCGTGGACGAATCATTTGAAGGAATAATCATCAACTCTTATAAGAATCAGTTCCATATATTTACCAGTCAGTGGGAGCTATCGGTTTCCTGGAAAGCCTTGCTTGTAGGTCATCAGGCCCTTCTGAATTTCCTGAGTGTTTACTTAGGAATTGGATTAGGATGTGTCAGCTACCCAGCCCGTCTTCTAGTGTCACGAGCGGAGGTCTATAGAATACTTTGTATGATCTATTCGGGCAACTTATGAGGTGCTGAGATCACAAGCTGTAACATTTGGATGCTCACGGGCCTGGATTATCTAAGAGAAAATCCTACGCGGTTCCGTCGGGACAGGAGTTCTTTGAATGATTTCGCTGTCTCGTCACAAGTATTTTGATCCTCAGTACAGAAGTTTACATAATCCACCTCCGTGTGATAGAGTTTCTGTTACTCATGCCCAGGGACTTCTTAGAATGGATAACTACTCCTCCTCTCCTGTTTGGTCGTTCGGCTCTATACACTATGGAGCTTTGAAGGTTGACACCACTGTTGCTAATTTTGGATGTCTGATGACATCCAGGTTCTCATAGTGATTAATAATACCCAGCTGAGTTTATTTGTCCAGCAGAATGCTGGCAAAAGTGTGTATTGATTCAACTTGGTTCTTTTGTGTTCCACTCTCAACGGCTTAAGGGGCGTCGAAATTCAAAGATCCATCAAACGAAAACCCCTAGTAACAAGGGCCTTCTGATCCACGAGGCTCCTCCCATTTAGCAACAATTCAGCAAATTATCTTTTGATGGTGTCTGCTAAGCATAAGTTCATAGCGATGTAGAGAGAGGGAGCGTAACAACGCTGGCTGGGACGGCATGCCTCTCAGTTTTAGAATTTAACGTGACTTTAATCATGTACACTGGCTTATAATCCAGGCTTATAAAGACTTCAGACGTTCGGCTGATCCTAAATGAACTATGGATATTTATACATGCGACTGTTTCTTTAAAACGAGTCTGACGAGAGTAAGATCGTATTCAAAGCTGGCTTTCAGGTCTGAACATTTGTGTTACTCTATTTTTTGAGAATAAGTTTTGGCTCTTTTGGTTTCGGGTGGTGGTTTCTTTCCATCCATTGATTACGCTGTTCTCACCTGGCGAAGGAAGAAAATAATACTTACGGTTTTTGGAGCGTGTATTTGATCTGAAGGGAATGTAAAGATACACAGCCGCACCACAACGCAGCTACCGAGCTCTAGACCTCTGAAAATCCAATATTTCCCCGGGAGTTTCTGTTTGCATAGGTAAACAAATTAATCATTGCACGTTTGATTGATTTGACGGACTTTTTTTGACCATCTACTGCGCTACAGTCTTTGCATAGCCAATTCGCGATGGTCTTGCAGCAACGTTTGCATGCTAAGTAGATCAGATTAGTGCATATATTGGGAAATTGTAGATCACTGTTATAACACTATGCCGTCCTGGTTAGCGGCAAAATCACAATGCCTCCCATAACAGTTCTGTCTTGTAGGCATATTCTCGCTAAGTCAATAAACTACTACAGGAAATGTGGCACTCTTGATCTAGAGAATGAAAAACAGAATTTCATTAATGTAAAAGACCAGGGTTTCATAAAAGCTGCAAAAGTTACACGTCAAACTGTCAGGATGCCGCAATTTCTATGAATAGGTAGTCCCAATACTTATGGAAAAGACTAACATCAAGAAGAATAACTTTGGTTATGATTGATCTGTAAAAAACTTCACTGTACAATATCACGGAACTTTTGAAAAGAGCTTTTAAAAGTCCCCTCGGCTGCCGAAGTTGGTGCGTATGCAAGTTACCGTCAAATAGAAAATCCGAATAATAATAATGATAACTTTATTCTAGACAGTATGGTAGCGTGTAGGAAAGAATGTTTGCCACGTTTAAACTGCAGAATATCTGTTCGTCGTACATTATCTCCAAGTGAAGTGGTATTCGGCAGTACATTGTGTTTTCATGCATTATTCCATCTGAAGTAAAATCTAAATCTAAAATAGGTTCTTTCTTCATATCTGTTGAGAAGAGCTCTGCATTATAAAAAACTAAAACTGTGTATGAGTTCAAGCGGGGATCAAGAAACACGGTCTGATGATTGAAATAATAGGGGAGAGCTTATGCGACATACCGTATGGAAATTTAAGTACCTGAGTGATTTAATCAGGCCGCCAGGTTTGGTTAGTATCTTTGATTCACAAGAATAAATGTATACAAAGTAAAAGTTTCGTTGTAATACTGAATGTTATTGACTGTTTTTCTCACCGAAAATCTCGCTTTTAAGACTCTGAACTGCTATCGACCAGATTTGTTTGTCAGTTTCATATTGCATCTTCTAGTGGATGCCATCATTGGAGGGCTTTACGTGTGATGTCTACTGATCGTTTTGTTCGACGGAGTAGTTCGAAATCCAGAAGTGGTAGTGGTGAATATCAAAGCTGCAGTGAGTGTTTGGTTTGAACATGCATTTGAATGCCTTCAACTCTGTCACTTATCTATTTTACTGTGTGGGGTTCAGTGCTTCAAAATACTACGGCAAGTTAGCTTGCTTAGAAATGGGTAGTTGGAAGCACCACAGGTAGAAATACAGAAAAGTGTCTCTTTCTGAATTCAGCCTGAATTTAAGAGTTAGACCAGTAAATCTTCACTAAAAACCTTTTTTAGATTTGTCTTGGTAGTAAATAATTGATATCGAAGTAATATACCGGGCACTCTACGTCCTCACTCTTAGCGCAAACTTCAATGGCATTATTGTGTATTTCGAGATGTATTACATGTCATTGGCCTGGCGTCTTCATTTCACAGCCATGGTCTAAGCAATTATTCTCAATGGAGATAAAATACTAGAACAGTTGAAAAATGAGCTGTAGTATGGTAATAGTCGAGTGTAGGAAAACAAACGACTGCTATTCCTCTCTATTCTCTTTCTCTTCGGCTTCTCTGCTTATTTTCAAATACCTTGCAGGAGTTAAGTAGTCCAGATTAGCCTAATTTTGTTAATATCCTACAATCTTCAGTTTCATTGCCACTATACTTTGGCTACTCAGTTAGATACTATTCAGTTCTCTTCTGTGGAAAACATATCCAAACCATCCCAAGTTAATACTTAAGCACCATTTCGAAAACCTAGTACAAGTATCTTGAATCATACTCTGTTCACAGTTCGGTAGGCAGTAGATTATACTTCCGGGATCTCAGAATGTACAACTGATCAAATGTTATACTAATATTCACTCAAAGGTTTTATTTTGTCGAATTTGATTATAGCTGACAAGAATATATCTTGAGGTTAAGTAGGATGATTCAAATTGGGTCGAGCGACAGATTGCTTCAGATAAGGGTCCCAAACCTCAGAACATTATACTAATAGGAACCAAATGGATTAAAATAGTAATATTACTATTGGTTAATTTTTTAAAAACTAGATGCGTACCAATTCCAAAAGAGCTCTGTATCAGATCTTTAGAGGTTCAGTAAACTGTGTAGCCTTCTAAGGCTTCCTACCGAAAAGTCATTTGTTCTAACGTCAAGCAATGTCCACGCAGTTACTTCTTGCAAGTTTTGAATAGGCGGCCTAAATAAGCTTGGTTCGGGGACATAGCGTCAAACGATGATTAACGTACTAGCTGTTAGTATCATGACTTTTAAGCTATATTAGCTATTACCTTTATGAAATCAAACAGGTATTTTTGCTCCGTATAGACAGTAGGATTTAAAAAGCTGATGGAACCGTGCGTAGTTTCATACTTTTTCTTAACTTTGCACTATTACTGCGTCTTTTGAAGCTCTTATTCCACTGATCTCTGTGTTGCCAGTAAAAGGCTTGATTGCTGTGATTGGGATTGACTCATATGTTAATGGACGTCTTCCTAATTAGTAAAATTGATTGGTTATTTCATGAAAGGAATTTGGTAGCGTTTATATTCATGGGCTCAATTGCAATTGGCATTCCTGTCGTCTCAGTGATTAATAACGGACACTGCTCTACCGACTCCTTTCTAAAGTATCCACAGCTGAGACATGAATTAGTTTATCGGCATCCATTGGATAAGTAAATGGTGAATACAGAGTATTATCTACTATCTTCCATCAAAGAGTATCACAGGAGTGAGCACGGTAGACACTTCGTCTAATCCAGGAGTTGGGATGATCAACACTCTAATTTTTCCTTGTCTTAAGTGATCATTTTAACTAAATTGCATACTGTGGTAAATACTGGTTGATGAGGTTTTGTTTCGGGTGAAAATATTTCTTCTAGATTCACCAATATATTACTAGCACTACACATTATACCCGTTCTCATTTACTGGAATGCTTTAGTGGTAGTTGAATGTACCAGAACGTGAGCATCTCACTTAACAAAATGGGAGTCACTTGCTTCATAATTCACACAGGTGGTGGCAAGTCTCTTGGTGTTAAACAACGGTCTTACCGAATGCCCCCTATTTCGTCTAGTCTCATCGACTCAAAGTGCTTGGCACAAGTACCGGAAAAGTTAGATTTCAATTTCCAGAACTTAGAAATGTGAACAGTAAACATGTGTGCTTAACATCGTCTTTGAGTCTAGTAAATATAAGACGTACTGTGTCCGTTTGAGCTTTGAAGTATTTAGACTGACTGTTATAAGGAATCCATGTATATATGTAGTGTTTTAACTAGTTAAATGCAGTAATCTTAAAATTCTTATTTCCGGAAAGTCATTTTCACCATTGTGATTTTTAAAGTTATTTCTGGATATTTTACAGGTTCTAAAATCAGCTAATATCCTATTTTATTGTTTTAGTAAATATTCTGGCGCACCTGTGGTTTAGATTTCATTATTGCAGTGGTAGTGACTTTTCAGTTCAAAAATGTTCGTTTTTGTTGTATGCTTAGCAATTTTTGTGGGTTTTTCCTGGAGGCTTTCATTAAAAGTTTGTCTCCCATGCCATTGTTTCTGTAACATAAGTGCTGAAACAAACTGAGCGATACATTTTAGCCAGCTGTGGTGATTATTTCAGGCATATGATATGGTAAATACAGCAAGTCATATTAACGAAATCCAGGAAATCCCAGTTGTTATTTTCCTTTCCCTATATTCATCTTTTAATTAGGTCGATATTCCGTGAACTGGATAGGTATTATCGTTTAGGTCGTTTTCTACTATCAAAGCTATTGTGCTGACTGGTCTTTGTGTATACTGTTACAAATGAGAACTGTTTTCACTTTAGTTCTTATTAGGTTAGGTTAATCATTTGTTTATGAATACATGTTGTATGAAAGGTCTGAGTATTCTACTCAGTGGTTGAGATCGTTATTGCAAACTAGTATGTATCAATTCTTTAGTGTGTAGCTTTTGATTTCTTAGCTAAGTAAATAATGAAGAAAGAATTTCCACTAAGATGGCGCAACAACTAGGTGGTTGATGTAAACCGCTGGTAACGTATGACCAGTACGTGAATAACAGTATTAGCACTTTGCATCATTTTTGTAACACACGAACAACTGGATGCAGAATAACGCAAGATTTTACTCATTGATATACAACTTCTATCAACATAGATCTACTCAGGTGTGCAAAAATTCACACGTTCTCATTAGACGCTAGTGTAGTTATAAATAATGAGGTTGAAACTCTTGGTGGTATTTGTAAATCTAATCATCACTACTAAGTAATCTACATTCACTGTATGCATGTATCATACACTCAAATTCTAAATTTAGTTACTCAATCTTTTCAAACTTTTGCTTTCTGTTTCTTGGCCTCAGATAATTTTCAGCGGGTAAATATTTATACTATAATGTTCAATCGCATGTTGATTGGAAGTCATTATTGTTCTGATTTCGGTGTTATACGTATATAAAATGTTTGATGTTGTTTGCTAGTGTTATGTGTTTACCTTCAGAGAATTTTGGGGTCATGTATTTCTAAAGTGGAGTATACATAGTTTTTTTGTTGCGTTTTAATATAGCGTTCTTTGTCAGCTTCCGTTAGAGTTTCTCCCTCCTAAAGTATGTATGCCACACTCAAATTTTTCACTGATTCAAAGAATAACATTTTTGTCTGCAGATACAGCTTTCATGCAATATCAAAGAAGTGTTCAGGATATTTATACACCTATCTATAAATCTATATACATATATACAGAACGGTAGAAAACCGGTTTGGCTTTGATATTCACAAAAAATATGTGATAAAGACAGGTTAGGAGGATGCAAGTAACAATAAATTCGCTTATGATACTTCAGTTCTTCTTCAGTGCTATATATTGGTGACAAAGTTATTATTGGCTGCTAGTTTCATAACTAGGTAATATATGTATATCAAAGTAAAACCTATTCTCTACCGCTCAGTATGTGCATATTTGCGTATGCATGCTGCCTAAATCATCATTTACACTTGTCTAACACTGCAAGTGATGGTGTGTGTTATCTTATCTAAATGATGTTTTTGTGCACTTTCTTGTTTGCACCATAAAATTGCTTTTTTACTAGCTGTTCAGGTTCATGAATTATTTCAATATTTTAAAAATTGTTTTATAATTGTTTGTTTTCATCTAACTGCTTACACTAGTTTGTTATCTCTGTTACCATCAGGATCCTATGTTATTCAGTCATTACTATTCACTTTTAAATTTTATCTTTCGTTGAGTGAAATTGGCTTTAACACATTTTTAATTTAGTGTATACTTCCGTGTATCTGTAAATTTGCCTCCCCTCATTCTGCCATGTATTCTGTATGCTCATCAATTTTTATGAAGTATTCCAATTAGCAATTAACTACCATTCGTATTTATATGAATACAAGTTAGTTGTACATTTTCTTCATGTGGCGTTTGGGTTAGTATTTATTATTAAACTTCTATCAGCTAAAAGTACAGTCCTGGAGGACATTTAAGTATTTATTCTTCCTTAGTTTTCCCGCAGAACGACTAAACCTTAGGCGTCCCTTGACCATTTCGTTCTCTGCTGTAATTTTTTATTATTTGAGGCTATATAATTGTACATATCACGTCTATAATTCAGCCCAGTTCATATTTCTCCACTCTTATTTAGTGATATTTGTTACACAATGTGTGTTTTGACGGGATGCACTTACAGAATTGAATAAAAATCTTTCAGTGTCATACTGTTTATTCCGAGTTCAGTTTCACCAGTGAATGATTTTCTTTACATTCTTTCAAATCTCTTTGATTGGTAAAAATTACTGATCATATAATCCTATTATTTCAATGAGTATAAATGCTTATTAGTGTTATAGTTGGGATGGTGTTTCAAAGTAATTCTTTGTATCTTTATAATGATTTGTCTACTTCATGAGAAAGTGGAAAGCTACTATCATAAGTGTCGAATTTCTGTCTCGTCGTATGCTTTATTTGGTTTTTGCTATAATTATGGGCTATTTAAAATCCTTTACGTTAAATAATTCAGCATGTTTTTCGGCGATTGATTTCAAACAGACAAAAACTTAAAAAATTTCGAATCTCAGAGTAGTGTTCCATCACTTTAAACACAGCTTTCAACTAGTAGAGTAGGTAGCAGTTCCACAACCTAATTCGTTCACCCAAGTCTAGCTAGAAAATTGTTACCTTTGGTCTCCATGTAATCGGTTTCTATTACAACCAGGTAAGTAAATCTAAGTGGCGTTAGTGCTTACTAGTCGCTTAGTTGACGTTGCTGAACACAAAAGGAAAAACTAAATGCGAATTTGCTGCTCTGCTTCACAGATATGTAGTAAACATCATTTGATTCTACTGTTCTTCAGTTTTATCATTAGGAGATCCAACAGATGTTACTGAAGGTTGATTTTTAATTTAGTGAGTGATAGCTTGAGAAACACCAACGACTTCGACTTATTATTCTTTATTACATCTTTTCTGGGACTGGGAAATTAATTGCCTGCTGAGTACAAACTGTGTTTTAAGCTCCAGTATGTCACAGGTTTATTTCTAGTTTAATTTGATTCGAAAAGTATTCCTTCGGACTTATTGGTGATGGTAAAATAACGTTAAATTCTTGTAAATAAACGTGTAAAATGAAATATTCTAGTCCCTAAAACAAAGCTTTGACTTCAGACCACTGTTACTACGACGTTACAGTTAGATGACAAGATGAATATAGAAATGTTAATTAACTGATATGCACATTTATAACAGTTTTCATGTGTCCTATATCAGGTATTTTGTTATTAACACTCTCTAGGAGAGAGAAACTGTGAAATCCAAACGATTGTAGTACAGCTGAGAGGAAATATACCATTTTTCAAAGCAGTTCATTACCTTGAACGTAAACTGTGAAAAGTTTTCAAGCAGTAGGTAAACCGTCGGGCATGTATCTATTTTAAGAGTACCTTGAGTCGCTGAAAGTAAATGACTGAGTTTCAGTCCATCATAGTTTATTCGTTTTAAGCTATGTTCAACTAATAATTGGAATTTGCGACTTTTTAAGCTTAGACCGTGTTTGAAATCGATTTTCTTTTCCTCGAAGAATTGAACAAGCAATGCATAGTTATAACCTGGGACAAATTGTTGCGCAATGTAGTGGCGTTTTTATTTTGAATAAAAGCAACTCGAATGTTTCCTGTCAATAATTTGATAACTGGGAGATTGTATTAACTTGTTTTACCATTACGCATAATTTAATGTTAGGCTGCGTAGTGTGTTATGTTATACTAAATGAAAATATAGAAAGTATTTGATTTCCAAATGTGTTTTCGGTTTCAGAGAAAAACTCTTCGTCAGTCTCACAGGTACGTTCAATCAATATTTTTGTACTGTTTTAATCTCGAGTGTTCCTTATTTCGGTTTAGACACAGTATATCCTTGGTTTTTATTTTCACTTAACGTTATTCGCTAAGCAAAAGTGAGGGTAATAGACGCCTGTGGACAGTGTAGATAATTGTGGAAAGTCTTCATTTACGTCAAGGCATATTTAGTGTTATATCCTCTGATTGAAACAATAAAGGGTTTTACCTTCGACTTTCTAGTCTCCGTGATTTTATTTCCAACTATCCTTATTTCGCGAATCATTTATGAAAAAACTCATATCTTATTGGAGTAATAATTTCCCGTCATATATGTTTCTAAATGGTTTAAAATTACGGAAAGTTTCCTGAATATTATTCTGCATTCTTATCTTTTTTATCTTGGACCAATTGCCCTATTTCATAGGTATTCAAACCATCTTCACTCTCGATGGTCTGAAAACTATTGTAGCATTGGGTATTCAGGGTTATCAGTGATATATGGTTCTTGGTGTACAGAGGAACAAAAAATTATTTTTCATTCATCGGAAAACACAAATTCCTATTCTCAATAAGTGTTCACGACATCTTTTTCCCCGCTCGACTGTTTATAGTACTTTGTAGTTGAAAATAAGTCAGATTACTGATGAAATTTTTATGTTAGGTTTTTCAAGTTAGATAGCAAAAGGTCCTGAATTTTAAGTGTTTGTTTGCTGTTGTTGTTGAAAGGGACCTATTTACAATATTGAGAAGGCTTTTTCCCTTCGGGAAATTATGACCACATCGTTTCGGATGGCAGTCAGAAAGCTGCTTATTATTTTTTCCACCAGTGGTGAACAAACTTTGTATTTTTTCTCGGGGTGTGTGACAAAGTATGTGTCAGGGAATACGTTTAGTCTGTGCATGGTTATGGAAAGTTGGGATCCAACATCAAAACCAAACGACGATTCAACATAACGAGGAAAGATAATTTAATTTCCTATTGTATTTGGATACATTGGTTAGTGACGTCAGAAGATACGAGAAATTGATGGGCTTTTCAAAAAAGTTTGCGCTGTGTTGAGAGAAGAAACTTATCCAACAGTTGGAAATATGTAGACATCATAGGTGTTGGCACTTTGGTGCTGGTAATCACGAAAATGTTATTTGTTGCAGTCATTCTTACTTTAGTGGAATAGTGGCATAGTTGGGGATAAGTAATCATTCCTTGAAATTTATACGTCTCATACTTAGAGTTGACGTTTATATTCGTTTTACCACTAAATAAACAAGTGCAATTATTCAACTTTTATCTAATATTCTTATATTTTAGTATGCTTTATCTTGGCAGTAATAACTTGCTTTTCACTTTTTGTTTTCACACCGATAGTCAGAAGCTACGGGATTCAAGGTGGAAGATACAAATACCTATGTAAGACTGTTTACTTGTTCATTAATTTGCAAAATAAGAAACAGTAACACACATGTTATGGTGATTAAGTACAGTAAGCTTGCGTCCTCGAAATTTTAGGTGTAGTAGTAGTAGTAGTAGCAGAATCATATCTGTTAAATTTAAATTATATAGCACATAAAGAGGCTATTCGGCAGCAGGGAGTTCTTTCCCTTGTTGTTCAATCTAGGAAAAATGTGTGAAAATACCTTGGCTAATACATTATATTGGTAAAACACTGACCAAGCACCGGGTCCGTTTGCTACGTGCGACGTGCTTAAAGATACATCTAGAATGTATATGATTAGAAAGCCTTTTACGGATAGCTTATTATGTATTTCTAAGTGCTGGAGGCGGCTTCCACTGTAAATGTGTCATCATTACTGTATCTTAAATGCAACCTTATGCTGACAGGCACTTCGATATTATCTTGGATGCTGTCTTCAGTGACTTTTATGTATGTAGGCCATTCACTACATAGACATGCTACTTAGGTATATCATTTGTCTACTGATCATGTCTTTGTACCTCTGGAGCATGAATTCAAGTGGAGCATGAAGTAAAAAGATATTTGAAGACATAATACCCAGATTAATAGACATTCAACGGAACAGTTTATTAAGCCAGCGTAAACTTCGTGATAAAAAATCCTGTGACTTTCAAAATAAAGCGAAGACCCTTTGTACACGTTGATATCGTACTAGTGTATATATAGGTAAAGTACATAAAGGAGATGATCGTAATAAATGATCCAGTGGGAAGTCAGTCAATATAAAAATGATGGTATAGCTGCTTGAACATTAAAAAACAGAATTCCGACTAACTTGAGCTAGATTAACTTCATAAAGTTTTGAATAAGACAAATTATTTCAATATCATTGCTTCATAATCTCATCTCTTGAACAGCGGTCTAATCCAGTTAGCAGATGACCATCGAGATTCTTCTATAGTCAAAGTTAGCTGTAGAAGAAGTGCGTTTCCCGAAGAAGCTTCAGAGATGAAAATTCTACAAAAGTAAATTGAACATAGAATAACTATTACGATCAATAATGCTAGCATGGATTTTGACTACAGAAACACCATACGTACAACTTCAAGCTTGTAACCTGAGGATTACTTAGTCTTTACTTCAAAGGCTTGAATATTACAGCGGAAATTTAGTTCAAATTATGTCTTATCTAACGAATAAGGTAATGACAAACTTTATTTGAAAGGAAGTGACCGGATGAGTCGTCTGTGGCATACACAGAAAACTGCCTTGTTAGTAGTGTGCCTTACGCTTTCTAAGTGAATATGTCTTCCAGTATAAAGTTAGTAGTAGTAGTAGTAGTAGTCATTATTTTAGGGTGATCTCATCTCATTTTTAAATAATAGCATCTTTATTTATGATTTGTGTTTCAGTTTTCATATTTCTTAAATTTCATTGAATAAATATGTGATAAGTTATTTGATTGATTAACATTAAATTAATTTGCATCTTTCCTTTTCCCCCTCTTTGTGTGTGTTTATAATGTATATACATACTTTTTTGGCTACACACTTTTGCTCAATCTGCTACTTCCCACCCTCATACTTTGTGTGTTTTGTTTTTTTGGTTTACATTTTCTGTTTATTTTTCGTAAAACTGTGTTCGTGTGCTTATTTATGTGTAATCATCATCCTTGTGCTTGTTTGAATGTTTTACTACAACACACATCTACGCATATGTACAGTTTATTTAAAATGTGTATACCTACCTACATGCGTATCTATATATAGCTATACATATGGGTGTAGGAATGATAAATTAGGTATGTTTTACAGATATTCCTATTATCATTATTATTATTATTATTATTACACTGATAGTTTTGCGTACTGTGTTCGGATTTCTTACTATTTACGGTTATATTCTTCTGTTAGTTATCTCCTTTAAATACTTTGTGAAATCTTGCCAACTCTTCTTTATTCGATATACCCTTGAACAATTAGTTCAATGTTATGTTGAAGGCACAGGGTTTTATTAACTGGCTTACTTTCTTGCAAACTTTTATCCCTTACTTCAGTCTACTTGTTCTTTTTGTAACGGTCCCTAAGGCTGTTTTGCGTGAATGGCTCTCCTTTCCTTTCTTCATATCTTCCAATCAAGCTTACTTTATCTCAACTTATTTAAAATAGTAATAATTTTAATACATTCACACATGATTTGTTGTTAGGGTATTTTGATTGCATGCTCTTTAGTTTTATGACAATAATTATCATTGTTGCTGTATTTTGGAATAATGAAGATTCATTTTGTTGAGAATGCACTTGTGTCTGTTTGCGTGTGTTTGTGTGTGAGTGCGTGCGTGCGTGCGTGCGTAAATGTGTTTTTGTAAAGATGTACATTCTTTTAGTTATAGTTTTTGTGTTCAATTGTGAATGTTATCGTTCTTGTCGTCATCGTTGATTACATAGTTGTTTTGTTGTATTTTAAAATACCTAATTGTTTTTCTGTAGTATGCTATGCTGTCGGTTACTTATTGTAGTCATTTATTCTGTTATTTAGATTTTGCTTGTTTGTTTTGTTTCTCATCACCTGGGTTATGACGCCCCAGATATATTTGTTCCGATTAACACAACAGTATTTAGATACCAGACAACTGTTTATTATTATTATTATTATCTTAACGAGAATCTCATCATACCATGTCGGGTGCTGCGTAAATAATAATGGTAATAATAACAGCAATGATTGATTAACTAACTGCAGCCTTATAAACCACACGCCTTTTTGTAGGACAGCTGTGTTTTGCATACTGTTTTCTCGTTTTGAAAAATGTTGACTGTGAGTTCCCTTCAAAAAGTATTGTTTTGTGTATTTATTTAATTTGAGCATCAGACTAATTGTTTGTTTTTTGTGCTTCAGTATTTCTTTTTCTTTTTATCGCTACACTAGACATCTGGAAGTGAAAAGAATGGCAAACATGTGAAGTCTGATAGCAGGTGTGTGTGTGTGCTCATTCGTGTTATTCTCTTTTGATGCACTTTTTTGTACGTTTGCAGTACTTTATAAGATGAACTTTTGACCTTTCAGTTGCATATCAAACACCCCCCCGCCTATCATATAATATTTGATTACATTAAGCGATGCCAATTTCTCAGAATTATCACCTTTAATATTATAGACTCAGATTATTACCTTGATAAAGCTATTAGCAGCATTAAATAGCGAAACGCCAGTAAAAACAATATCGTTTTGTTTTTCATTCATTGGGAAATACAAAAGCCTTTATTATAATGAATATCAGATTATTATACATTAAATTAGTGTAATAAAAGTTATGAGAAGCGAAATAAAACGTAGTGAATGCGAAGAACAGATCAAATATAGTACTGTACGTTTTTGTGAAATCAGATGATATGTTATATAAGTTTAAAAAACATTTTCACATATACTGTATGTAGAACTGATTTGATTTGGTTGTTGTATGCGGTATATTCAAATATTAACAGTAAGACCTGTTGAAAACAACCAAAGCAGGTAGTTAGACACTTTCCGCACCTGAATATTATAAACATTGTTTTGTAATTTCAATTTTTGAATCGAATCATTCGGTTTGCGGTGATTTTAGTTTATCACAGTTTGTATCATATGAAAGAACCGTTCGATCGTTTTCAAGTCCTAATTTTCAATTGAACGTATCCTACAAAACATTATCAGAATCTGGAGATCACAGGTCACTGAATGGCAGCATCTTCACTTCGCAACTTGATGGTGCCGAACTTGGACTCTTACGACATCTGTCTAGTACTCCCTGATTTCTTGTCGTGTATTTAACTGGTTGCAGTTTGTTTGTGTTAAAACTAATTTTGGAATTTCGCAATGTTTGTAGCGTTTAATTTAGTGTCAGTTTCACCTAAATAAAATCCCTTTGTTATTCCACAGAGACAGTGATTTTGACCATGATCCACAGTTAAGACGTGGATCTCTGTCATTTCCTGTTAAACGGTCTGGATTGTCAAATAAACTCCCTCATCCTGCTCATTTTGAACGCAGTAATTCAGATGATCACAACAAGATCTTATCCGAAACGCATGATATCAAATCTGAGTCACCACATTCTAGTAAGCAAATTTATTTCCCTTACACTTAGTAAATGTGTTTTTATGTAATCAATTCCATATCTTCGTATATATATACACACCGAGGGTGTGGCTATCATGGTGTCACCAACAGCAACTAAGACCCAGGTTAATCACCGCCAGGTTCAACTCCAAAGGAAGAAAAGTGTCAGTTATACAATGCTATGCACCCACAAACAACGCAGACCTCACGAAGAAAGAAGAATTCTACAGACAACTACAGGCAACAATGGACAATATTCCAGTCGGCGACATTAAAATACTAATGGGAGACGTGAACGCCAAACTGGGATCAGACAACACAGGAAGAGAACTCATCATGGGTAGAGAAGCTCTCGGAGAAATGAATGAAAATGGAGAACTCTTCGCCGACTTCTGCGCCTTCAATGAACTAGTGATTGGTGGCAGCGTATACAAACACAAGGATATCCACAAGGCGAACCAAAAACCAAGTTGACTTTATCTCAATCTCAAGGAAGTGGAGGCGCAGCCTACTGGACACAAAAGTAAGAAGAGGAGCAGACGTTGGCTCAGACCACTATCTCGTACAAGGGACAATCCAAATCAAATTAAAAGCTTCCAGAGAAACAGGAGCTGCAGATAGACCACAAGCCAAGTTCAACACTCAAAAACTGAAGGACCAGGACACAAAGGACATCTTCACTGCAAGCATAAAGGACAAAGCCGAGACAACACTAGATACGAGACCAGCTCTGAAAAGCAATTAAACAACCTGAATGCGGTGTGGAGTCAAACCTGGATGGAAGTTCTAGACAGAAAGACGAGGCAGGACAAACAGTGGCTCACTACAGACACATGGAGACTAATAGAAGATAGAAAGATGGTGAAACAAAAGATTATCCAGTGCATCGACAAGCAACAAAAAGAGGATTTGAATGCAAGCTACAATACACTGAACAAAAGAGTAAAGAAGAGTGCCAATGAAGACAAAAGAAAATATTATGAAGCTATGGCAAGTGAAGCATAACAAGCTGCAGGAAATGGAGACCTCACAACACTCTACCAAACAACCAGGTACCTATCAGGGAAAAGTTCGACACAAATTAAGCCAGTGAAGGATGACAATGGAAAGTCAATCACCAAAGAGGTGGAGCAAAGGAAACACTGGGCTGAACACTTCAAAAGACTTTTAAATCGACCGCCACCTAAAACGCGCCCAATAATACCAACAGCGGAAGCAGCACTACCAGTGGATACTAACCCTCCGACGAGAACAGAAGTCCTGAAGGCAATCAAGATGCTAAAAGCTGGAAAAACAGCGGGACCAGACGGAATCCCCGCAAAAGCATTGAAAATGGACGCGGAGAGATCAGCGGACTTGGTGACAATGCTACTGGCGAGGGTGTAGAAAGAGGGCAAAGTACCTGCGGATTGGAAAAAAGGCTACTTATTCAAACTACCAAAGAAAGGAGACTTAAGTCAATGCAAGGACTGGCGTGGCATTATTATCCTGTCTATCCCAAGCAAAATACTGAGCCGCATCATCTTGGAGAGAATGAAACACGCCCTGGATGAATAACTTCTACCGGAACAGGCTTGATTCAGGAGAAACAAGTCATGCGTCGATCAAATTGCAACACTGCTGATCATCATTGAACAGAGCTAGGAATGGCAGTCAGCTCTCTACCTCACTCAACTTCATTGACTTTGAAAAGGCCTTTCGACAGCGTCGGTCGAGAGGTGATTTGGAAACTACTTCACTACTATGGGTTGCCGCCAACAATCATACAGCTCATCCAACAGTTGTATGACAACGCTGTACGCCAAGTAATCCACAACGGGAAACTCACGGAATCCTTCGAAGGGAAGATCGGATTAAGAAAAGGTTGCCCACCACTATCTCCAATGATTTTCCTGATTGTGGGCGGTAGACTGGATAATGCGACAGCGGCGAGCAATGAGGAAAGAGGCATAAAATGGACTCACACAAAAAACTTGAAGGATCTGGACTTCGCCGATGATATATGTCTGATTTCGCACGAACCGGAAGATATGCAAGTGAAAAGCAACAAGTTGGTAGAAGCATCAAAGATAGGAAGGACTTCAGGTGAATATAGAGGAAACAGAGGTAATGAAGATTCCTGGCCAACAGCAACAGTAACTACAATAGACAACAATCAGCATAAATGGGATAATGAAAACAAAACACGTAGATCAGCGAAGAGTCTCTTTTCGCCAAATTCATTTTCTTAGCTGTACATTCGCATATATATATATATATATATTTGTTATATTGTATGTATGTGTAAATTAGGTTTGTCAAACAAAAATACAATTGGTTATAGTTATTTTAATTAAACAGGTGAAGATTGGTAATTGGAGTTACATAATACAAAATCAGTCAAGAAAATTAGGTATTATTGAAATTGAAAAAAAATCTTCACCTGTTTAGTTAAAATAGCTATAACCAATTGTATTTTTGTTTGACAAACTTAATGTACACATACGTACAATATAACAAATATATATATATATATATATATATATACATATGCCATTGTACAGCTTAGAAAATGAATTTGGCGAAAAGAGACTCTTCGCTGATTTACGTGTTTTGTTTTCATTAATGCCTGGATGGGGATAAATCTGAAAGAGGCGACCTCCTTTACTTATCTGGGAAGCATCGTTCCAACTACTGGCGGAACTGACGAGGATATCAAAGCAAGGATCGAGAAAGCAAGGCAAGGTTTCATTACTCTCAAGTCTGTGTGGAGGTCAGGTCAACAGCACTCAGTGTGAAAAATAAGATCCGGATTTTCAACTCCAATTTGAAGTCATTGCTACTTTATGGATCAGAGACTTGGCGCGTCATGAAGAGCACTTCGAACAAACTACAGATCTTAATCAACAGCTGTCTTCGCTCAATACTACTCAAGATGGCTGGCCAGAGAAAATCAGCAACAGGGGTCTCTGGCAATGAGCGAATCAACCCAGCAGGAACCGATTGTGCAACAAATCTGCAGGAAGAAATGGAGGTGGATTAGCCATACTTTTAGAAACCCATCAAATGACATCACTAGATAGGCCCTCAAGTGGTACCCGAACGGGAAGCGGCGAGTCGGTCGTTCGAAGGGTGACATGGGGGAGGCCATGTGAAGAGGAGATGAAAGCATGTGGGCAGATGTGGAGCCAGGTGAAAACGTTGGCAGAGAACCGAACGCAATGGAGACGTGTGTCTGAAGTCCTATGTTCCTCTAGGAACTAAAGGAAACGATATATATATATATATATATATATATATAATCCAGTGACCCACTACAGTGGTCTATTTATGGTTTGTTTTTGACAGGTCGTTCACTGCACGAGAAACGGTCCATTAAGAAAAGCAGTCAGGCGAGTAAGCACTCTACATCTGCAGAGCACAGAACAGATTTGAATAGCTCTCATTCAACAGAAAATACAACTCACTCAAGCCATAACCGAAGTCGGGTTGGTTCAAATACTCTCGTATCGTATAACAGCACGGATGATGAACTGCCTCATGACAATAAAAATCATTCATATCCTAAAAGAAAAATGAGACGAAAAGATGACGACGCTGTTCTGTCCAAAAACTGTGCCTTGCCAGAAAGTGATGCTATTAATCTAAATTCATCATCAAAAGGTCAAACATCTGGGATACTTAATAGTGTCAAAGTTATAAAAAGCACTGCAAGATCTACATGGGATTCTAGTGATAGTGACTTCGATTCTACAGTTGTTCGTACAGAAAAGGGTAGCGAAAGTGAGAATACTCCCCCACCATGTAATCATCATACATCAAATCTATCGGATTCTTCACATAAGACATCTCACTGTAAGTGTTTCGTTCGCTTTTGTGTACAAGTGTGAAATTATTGGCTTCTTTGTTAGCGTATTGATCAATGTCTAGTTGGAGATGTATGTTGAACCAGACTAGTCGATAACAGATTTTTCACTGATGTACTGGTTATCTTTAATGCAATCTTAAAGGTAGTCCTCTAGCTAACTGACCTTATAAAGCTGAACTTTGCACAAGAACATCGGTTCTCATCTGTATCGAGAAAGTACACAATACTAAAGGAATGAATTTTAGTGAAATTACAATTAGAAAGTATAATGAACAGAGAATAAATTTAATTACGATTAGTGAATATTTTTAGAATTTGGCAAATGACATTGTAATTCGGTCATATCGCAAAGAGCTTAACCATTGATTCCTAACACCTTGAGGATCTTAGTCAAGCAATATACACCTTCCTGCCTGTCCTAGACGAACAGCCAGTAACTTCATAAATTGTCGTTATAAGTTCTCATTGCCCATAGCTCTGTTCCAGCCTTATTCTACTTCAAACCGAAAGCTGCTATCTTGACGTGGTGGTCGGGCTTGAACACCGCAGTGACCCAACCAGCTATACTGGCTGAGACTTATGTCGCTTGAGGTCCTACCATGCCAGAAAGGTTGTTTGGATAGCGGTTAGACAAAAAGCAGTTACCCAACCCAATGCTATGACTCAAAGTAAATCACAAAATATCATGCCGGATCGGTCGGGGGCCGGGATTAACAACGACCGCGCTTCCTGCTGCCGTGTCACAGGGCAGAAGTGATAAATATGCTACTGAGACACACCAAATGAAAAAGAACAAACAAAAACAGGCCGCGTGTGACCGGCCTCAAGCAGTTGTCCTCTGGGCTCTGCGGTCACGCAACCAACTTCCACGGTGTGGGCAGCCGGGAAGTAACAATCGCCCTCACAATCCGAAGTGCACGCGAAACCTCTCTAATCCTCACTCATATTTGTCTTCATCTTCATCTCTATTATCTTGCCTTCCTTCTACTAATGCAACTCCTCTACTTGATGGCTCTTCACTTCCTCTTCACTCTGTGTGCACTGAAAACGACGGAAGCCAAAAAACCACCATCGATAGTTTCCTAAAGCCACGCCACCAATTTCCGTGCAACTCGAACTGCTGCACTTCAGTGCCAAGTTCTATGTTGAATCCAGACAGACAGCTAACATTGCAGGTTGATTATATTGGTGATTCGAAGTGCCCAACATTCCGTAGCCACCTCAGTCTGCGAAGCTTTACAGACCCACTGATTAATTTTCGCATCGTGTACAACACTACGCTTGGGTTCATTATTCCATCAATTACCTTGGGAAATCGAATGCAAATAACTTATTACAGAAGACTAATTTTTTCATTCTTCCACTTTTAACGATTATATTTCACAGGTGTAAAGTAAACTGAAGGGAACTGCTACTCGTATACGTGTTTTGGTATTTAACCTGATTGTATAGGTTGCTTTCAGAGAATACCTAGGCCCTTTCATTTCTCGTCTACATGTTTTTTTTTGAAAACACGACTCATTTCTACTGGTATAAAAATAGGACTTGAGCATTGTAGTAGAATATAATTTCAGGCTTAATGTATTCAGTGAAACAATACTTGCCGTTAACGTTAGAAGCACTGTTTTTCGATCTAAATCATATTGATTTTATGTGATTTTGTGCACTTATTTCCGTATTATGGGCATTGGAACGAGTGATTCCCCCCCCCCACTTAATAACCTCTCCCCACTTCTGAATTTCGAAACTCAGGTTTTTGTAGTGATACTAATTGTACAAGTTTCAATTTGATTTCTTGGTAAAAATAGTTTAATGTTAACTTATCTCCAGAGAAAATTAATATCCAATGACTATGTGGTCACATAATTTAGTAAACATTCGCAAGGTAAAAGGCGAGTGAAAATCTGTTTACCTCATGTTTGTTTCTTTGTTTCTCATTTCAGCCACTACAAATAAGTTAAGTTCGTCGAAAGAATCGAAAAGCAATCCAACTACGAAAAGGAAAAATGACAGATATCAAGACACTTGTAGCAAAGATGATTCAGTCAATTCTAAAGAAGCTCGGTCCAAGTTATCCAGCAGTGATTCAAACAAAAGAGGACGCGAGAGAAATTCAAATCGTCAACGACCCAGCAACCGACGAAGGAAATCCGCCTCGTCTAGAGCTTCTGATGGCTCTCGAGGAACACATCGTGCCAAAAGCACAGCCGATGGTATATCTCCAGATCATAAACGTTCACTTTCTCGTGGATCCTCATCGTATCATTCGTCAATGAGTAGGTCACACTACTCCTCGCGGACGGAGTCCTCTCATAAGTATGACCGACGTAAGCGTAGTTATCTGAAGTCAAAAACTTACAGTTCCAGGTCATCTGCTCGTACTTCACGTTCGTACCGTTCAAGCTACAGTTCAAGATCTAGGTCAAGCTCTGCAAGAACTCCTAGGTGTCGTAGACACGTCAGGTCGTTTTACCGGAGGAGACATAGACATAGGAGCTATTCCGTTCGATCACGGTCTCGTTCAAGAAGCTGGCACTCAACAGATTCCAGTTTTTCTTCACAGTCCTCTCGCTCGTCACGTTCTAGATATTTTTCACGTCGAAATGTCTCCAAGAAACGTTCTTCTTCTCGTCGCTCTCGTACTCCTTTATATCGGCCTACTTCATCTTTTAAAAAGGTTTCAGATGATTACGTTCGAAGTACACCGGAACGCCGTCTCGCTCGCCTAGGAGTTGGACCAGTTAATAAAGACAGTAATTTGGATGATAAAACAAATAGTCCTTATGGTGATTCAAAGCCTATGTCTTATATGCCTAGTGTTAACGAAACAGTCTCAGCAGCTGTCAAAAGGGTTGTAGGTGGCGGACAATCAAGTAAGTAATTCTTTTATTTTTCTATTGATTGTTATTCTGATTATTATTCTGATTCTTTCAAAAAGCCAATGGAACATAGATTTCTGTATATCACTGTAACACTTAATCGGTTTATTTGTGCATCACTTGATTATTTTTCAGAGAATCAGAAGGCATCAAACGAATCAACCATATCAAAAAATAACAATTGTACCACTGAATCAAATTCTGCTAATAATTCTAAATCGGCTGATGAATGCAATAGTGATTCACGTTCACAACCATTGTCTTCATCAGATGCAACAGAGTCAAATGATAAAACATCCAGTCCACCGGTACTGGTTGATATACCATTACCTCAAGATGCACTACATCAGTCTTCTGACAATTCGAATAATAATAATAATAATAGCAGTAATAATTCAAATAAACCTGCTACCTACATTGGACCACAGGTTAGCTGGCTGCATTTTGTACATTTTTGTGTTGTGACATCACATGTATACCCAAGTGTACTTTGGGTGAGAAATGAATTATCGACCATGTTATGAAATGTAAATGCTGTTGCATAACTACTTGCATTTCCGTGCAGTTGGAGGTGAGTCACACCTCTTCTATTGAAGGTTGTTGGTACTACCTCGGTAGATTCAACTGGGCTCAAGCTCTTGTGAATTAGTGACCGTAAGTTGAGCGCCTACATAGATGAACTTTTATACGCCTTTACATTTAGTTGCTCTGTAAGGGGCAGTTAAATTGGCAGGATGATGTGTACTACCGGAGTTCTTTAGGTTTATGTACCTCCTATTACTTGAGTATAATGCGAGCCTCGATCGTCAACCTGATAAGCATGAACAAAAGAGTTTGTCCAGCTCGTTTTTGTGGCTCAGCTGAGATACTCGGATATGTATAACAATAATTATCCTCGTGTGTCTTAAATATGAGTCCTGTGATTTGCGAACCATCCTATCCATAAAAAGATTGACTGACTGGTTTCAACGTAGAACTTTGTACAGATGTGAAGGAGTTCAAGTTGCCACACCCCATGTAGCACACAAAGCAAGAGACGAGAGTAAAGGGAGATTCAACAGAGAGATAAACGGAAATCTGAAGCAAAAGGAATAGTTATATGGAAGAACAATAGAATTTTACTGGATATGACAGATCACAAAAAGTGAATGCATCTGCGCCAGTTATTGAGAACGATTTCGAGCCATATCACCAATTCTCTCCAGCCTTCATTGGCTCTTATCGTTCCGAGGACCCCAGCCAGGAAGTTTACACCTTCCTATGTGACTGGTTTACACTAACTGTTGTGGATTCCATTGACTGATGAAGCCATGTTTTGGTTTGACCACCACTAGCTATTTTCCAACCTGATCTTATGTCACTGTAGGTAACATTGCCCGTTTGGGAAGGCAATGTCTAGACATACGTAACACATGTCCTAGCCATCTCAGTCTGTGTTACTTCACAACCTCGTCAATTGATTTCTCCTCCTTACTTAGGCACTCGACGTCTTACATCAATATTTCTCACTCAATTATACCACCTAGTGTGTAAGATAGAACGCAGACACCTATGATCAAAGACAGCTAGCTGGCCTTTTCATGTCTTCCACTTTCAACCGCCCGTGTCTCACAGTCATAAAGTAAAGGAGGATGGAGAGAACTGCTGAGCAGTAAACACACCCTTTGGTCGACAGCCGGACATTACGTTTTCGCCAGAGATGGAATATTCAAGTGTTGGTTTGTAGGGATTTGATTGGTTACAGGATTTTCATCATGAGCTGACATTAGTTAGAGAACCATTGGAAAACCTATATATATATATATAGCCGGCTTTCTAGTAAAACGTTGCGTTCAACTTTTTCTGCGTATTGTGGCTTACCTGTGTGCATGATCCATGTTTATTTAGTTAAGACTTGCATTAATTTACAAGCCATCATTAATTTTTTCTTAATTCGTTGGAACTTAACAGCTGTAAACTTGTAGTGTGTTGTAAATCATTGTTAGTAAATTTTATTTTTGCGTTTAATGATGATGGCGTGTGTTATTTTTCTTCTGTGAAACAGGTTCCTCCAGATCTAGCTAAGCGCTTTGGTTTATCTGTTGCTGATACAAGCGTCAAATCAGAGACTACTGACTCTATAGCAACTGTTCCAAGTAGTCGTAATACTACCGTCGTTACTTCCGAAAGTTCACAACTTCAAAATACTTCTAGCTCTTCCTGTGATACTGTATCTTCATCAGCTACTAAGAACACAGATACTGAAGTTACCAGCTCTAATCCTCCAGAATTCACAATCCCACCTGAACAAGCGGAGTTGTATAGACGTATGTTTAAATTTTTTACTTACCATTGTTTGAATTATAGGGAGATATGTCTAGTAATTTTCATCACCATGCATCCATCTCGAACATCTTTGAAATTCTTTGTTTCATAGAATATTTCCTCTCTGCTTCTTGATGTAAATTCTTCCTACCCTCAAGTGAAAACGAAAGCTACACTATTGTTAACCATTAAGAAGACTTGGCTGTCTTCGCCTTAAATACTCGACCTTGAAAGGGGGAAATATACCTATTTGTTCATCAGTGGGAGATTGCTCTCTTCCAACTAATTCATTTTCAAACTTCACAGTTATATGTTCACCTCTGTATGTATCTGCTCTTCTACATGTACCTGTAGAGCTGTAAGCGAGTTCTCCTTAAATGCATAGGTGAATAGAATGATGAAGTCTTGTATTTGTGAAAACCTTCATTTGGGTCACTAAGCCGTAGGTGATTTATTTTCTGTAGTTAATCTCTAAGACTAAATTCAGCTGTGCTCTAGTTGTTCTGGAAGTCTCGGAATTTCAGTCCAAGAGACAGAGCGTAAATCTTAACAGCAACAGACTTCACACATTTATTCAATTTGAGAGTCCTATAAGTCAAACGAATGACATTACTCCAGTTTCCGACAAAGAATTTCTACATTTTAAGTCAACAATCTTAGACTGCTCTAACCAATATCTCAGCTTGAAAACCACAGCCCAACGTCTCCTCACAAAAGAACATGAACGACAACTCTAAGAACTACAAGACAGTAAAGATTTAATGATAACACATCCCGACAAAAGTGCAGGAGTGGTCCTTATGGATAAAGATGTATACATTAATAAATTGACAACTTCTATATTAGATGACAACAAATTTTCCAAGCCCAACAATGCGAAAAATAGGACAGAACTGATAGTTGGATACCTTTAAGCCGAAAACGAGCTCTCATCATCGCACTAAACCACCGTATGAGGAGAATCTGCAGCAGTGATTGTTTGGAAGAAGAACTCCTATTCCTCAAAAATATCCTGGCTCAAAATGGTTAACCGAAACGTTTTGGTGACCAAAACCACGAAGAGAAGAATGCAGTTCAGTGCCGTAGAAAACTGTATATGAATCTGAACTTCAGGGGATATTTGTCAGCTGCTATCCTTAAGAGAAGAATCTCCAACTCTGTAAAGAAGATCTTTTCTGCAGCAACACTAAGAGTGCCATTCTCTAGCCGCCCAGTACTTCTAAACAATGCAAAGTACAAACTCCCGCTTGTGAGCAATTCAATGTGCATACACCAGTTTATCTGCTGGTGTGGAGCTAGGTACATATGTCGTTGTATTTGTGTCTTTTCGAAACGTGTTAGAGAACATTACCTAGCATAGCTGCAAAGAGGAGGCACCGGTTCAATCAGAATTGCCATAAATGAACATCTGATCAACACCTCCCACAGTATCTCAGCTGATTCATTCAAAGTCATTTACAAAGTAAACAGAAACCTACCAAAGGCAGTGTGTTTCCCACTTCTTTGTACTGCAGAAGCCCTCGCAATATGCATCGGAAAGCTGGAGCTGTGTGTTGAAAAGAAACTAGTCCAACCTTTACAACTATCATGGACCTAGTTTGGTATGTTCCCTTAGCCTTCGGTTTTTTGTTTTTTTGTTTTATTCTCTGTGTATTTTCCTCCCTTTGTCTTCATTCAATTCATCCCATTTTTTCAGTTATAAGAACAGTTATTTTAAGTTTGTTTCCTCGCTCTTCCTGCTCGTTTAAAATAACTATTTTACAATTATATTCTAATCCTGTTTAATTTTTGTTTCTAAGCCTCTCATAATCCAAATCAAGTTGGAAAATAATTGTCACCTTTTATTTGCCTTCGTAATTATGTGCAATTAAATAATAATTGTATCCGTGTAAATTTATGTATTTAAATGCGATTGTACAGTTTTTGAAAATGAAACCGCAGAAAAGATATCTTTGCTGAACTTCGTGTTCTCTTCTTTCTAATGTCCTAATGGGTATTTTCCACGATGACAAATATTGTCTAACAGTCTTCCTTCCAAATGTCAGACTGTTAATATCAGCTTACTATGTAAAAGAAAGATACATGAAACTTAATTCCCATGCTCTTCGCAAAATTGATGATACCGATATAGAAATCAAGTTTGAAGTTAAGTATGTTGGACTAGTTCTTTCTTCTGATCTATCCTAGTCTTCTCCCACCCTACGGATTTCAAAAAAATGTTTCATCTGACCTTACACTTTACGCTTATATAGTTTTTACACGGGGAGTTTAAGTTTAAACAAAGTAAATGTATGCATACAATGGTAAAGGAGTTACGTAATAAAGACGAGAGATACGCAAGATGATGAGTAACTAATAAATTGGGTGACAATGTACTGAGTTCAACTCAAATCATAGAAACAAGAGACAAGCAAAATTACACTTTATCAAAGGGGGGGGTGAGGTTAAAGCCAAAGATTACGTAATCAAGTGAAGGGCAGAATGAAGACATCCAGTTACCAGCTGATAATTTTAAGGGATTTCGCGATTTCCACCTCATGACCCGTATCAAGGAGATACCTGATAATAGTACTATTGTAGGCGTTTGTCCCCTTGAGACAGGCTTTTCGGTACGTGTTCAGAAAATCGGAAGCGTGCCCTTCCTTCTGTTCTCCCAATGTAACTGCTCCCGCAGTCACACGCAAATTTGCATACACAGTGGGAGTTAACATGAGAAGGGTATTTGTCTACTTTTGACTGCACCAAAGAGCATGTTGTCCAATAGACGAGAACCAACTTAGCTGCAGGATAGGCTCTCTGGTTAGCGAAGTAATCAGTCTTCTGTTGACCATTGCTGCAATATTTTCACCTTTAAAATCGAGTTGAAGGAAGACAGGCTTTTCTCCACTGTGATTTGTTTGATATTTGAGCCCTCACATCTTCCATATTTGTTGATGAATCTCTGAGGGTAACCGTTGTTTTTCAACATCTTTTCGAGAGTCATAAATTCTGCCTCTAATTTCTCTGCAGAGTATATTCTCCTAGCTCTATAGTACAGAGTCTTGACTAGTGCAGGTTTAAAGCTATTTGGACAAAGACTATTAAAATGTAGGTATTGTCTATTCCATGTCAGCTTTCGGTAAATTGACCTCTGGAGACTACCATCTTCTAGGCGTTGCATGGCAATGTCAAGGAAATGGAACTTTCCATCATTTTCATATTCCATAGTAAATTCAATATTTGAATATGCGTCAGTACATTGTCACCCAATCTATTAGTTACTCAAGATCTTGCTTATCTCTCATCTTTATTACGTAACTCCCTTACCAATGTATGCATACATTTACTTTGTTTAAACTTAAACTCCTCGTGTAAAAACTGTATAAGCGTCATTTTTTGAGCTCTGTTTACTAAGTTCGGAAATTCCTGTCAATTGACATCATGTAAAATTTACAAGTATGTTAAAGCTTTTCTGTACATGAACTTAATGATAACTTATTTAGGCTATAAGGAGGTCATGAGAAGCCAACGAAGTAAATGGTGTTACCATATTATTCTGCAAAACATGTTGTTCCTCCTTCATCTGTAACGGTTTTTATGTTTTGTTTTTCCCTTCGCCATGTTATCGGAAGATAATAGTGTATGAGATGCTGAAATTTCCATTGGGTATCTACAGTATTGTTTGAAACAAATCCATTGTTATTATTGCCATCATAATTATACTTATTTTTCAGATTTTTTACTTTGCATATTTTTGATATTATTCTTAGTGTAAATTTGGACAAGTTTCTTTGTTTAACTCTGCTTATATTTTGATTTGATCAGATCCAATATTATGACAAATGCTGAAAATTCCATGCTTAATTATGAGTAGTGATTTTAGAATAAGGGGAACAATTTTGTAATATCACTGAAATAGGGAAGTTGCCAAAACTATCGAGTACTGGATTTGACGATAGTAATAGATTGTGCAGGTTATTATAATTTGCTAATCAATGTCACCAGTCGTTACGAATTCAGGTTTATTCGTTTTTTAGCGCTATTGATTAGCTTTTGTTTTTGATATCTTAGTATAATTTTGTTGAATGGGGAAATTTATCATAGTAAATTCTCTATCTTCTCCGATTACTGCACTTCTGAGGCTTGTTTCCTTTTTTTAAAATTGCCTCCATTAACATCATTTGCTCTTCTTCTACTGTTTGTTACCGGTATCTTCTATCATTTTAGCACTACAAGAGCAAGCGAAAGAACATGCTTTACGGCGTAGCGGCATGCTTATGTCGGATGAGTCAAAATTTCAATTGATGCAACAACAACACAACAAGCCCAACGACAACTAGCTCTTCTTCAACAACAACAACAGCAGCAGCAGAATCAACCCTCTGTGGTTTTTTCTCCGGCTGGCGTTATCTATTCAACTCCTTCACTGTTACCTTTTTATGCTACTAGTACTCCATTGTTATCCAGCATACCGAGTAGTAATGTAGTAGCTGCTGGTAACGTTAGTATCACTGACCCCTCGATGCCTCAACAGGTATCTGCTGATGCTATACTTCTAAGACAGCAACAACAACAACAGCTTTCTGCTCTGTGTGGAGCTGCTTATCAGCAACAGGTTAGTTTTCCTATTGTATTTTTTGAAATTATTCTCACAGACGGATATAAGAATATCACATGGTAACTTTGTTTTCAGTTTTGCTTCCTTGTGTTAGCATCACATGTGTGTGTGTCGCTGACTGTGTTGATCTGTGTTAGTAGAATATATCATGTAGTATTCAACGTCTTTATGGTTCCGGTACGGAGCATTTATTGTGGTTCGAACACTTTAAGCTTTCAAGCGAAGTAGTCTGAATGTCTTTTTATTGAACACTGTACTATGCAAATAACCAACCAACAGTTCTCCTGTGTAGAGAACTGAAGTTCTGCTGATTTAAACTTTTGATTTTTAATCAAATTTATCTTAGAATGCTGTTGGTGAACTTTACTCCAAACCTGTGAATACGTCTCTGGTGTAATAATTACATTTATTTGATCAGTGAGCGTTTCTGACTGGTGTCATTGACTTTCACGTAATCATGACAACTGGCACATTGACTTAAGCACTCGAGAATCAGTCAATGGATCACGGGTTTGAGTCCCGCCCCGCCTACTTCAACTTGGGCAACTGGGTAGCATTGTTAACCACCACACAATAAGTGTGGGTTATAGCCTAGTACCGAGTAACTGAGATATAAATAAGTAGGTAGTATACTTTGTATAAGGCTATTGCACATTTTCATACTTCAAACCACTTCATTTATCAAGCTTTGGGCATTCAGATAATTGTATTTGTCACAGTCATCACAGTGATGTACACAAATTCATATATAATCTCTTAATGTACTTGGTGTGACTTTGATTATTTTCTGTATTATGAGAAACAGTTTCAGAATATCTATACAACTTATGATGGAATTATCCGTTCATCTAATTTAGAGTATTCAGGAACAGTTGTTGACGGACTTCGCGAACTATCAGTGTTAAAATTCTTTCCTTTCAGTCAGAAATACTATTTAGTTTCTAATTTTAAATATGGTGGGTTTTAAGACAGTTTTGATATACCTGAGTGGATGATGTATTCTGATGCATGGTTTCAAACTGAAATGAAAACGGATTTATGTCCAATAATGAGTGTTTATTGTATTCTGTGGTTTTGTTTACACATTTTTGAACTGAACTTTTGTTGTTCTTCTATGTAGGCAAATTCCAATGATCCTACACAATTATTCGTTGGATCAGTAGGTGGTAATCCACATATCACCTCCAGTTTAACAGTAGAACAACCCGCTACGTCAATATCATTTCCTACTTCTATTAGACAAGATGTTAATTCAATATCAGCGTCTATTCAACAAGCACAATTGCAACAACTGTTTGCAGCAGCTGCACTACAGTCAGCCACTCAGGGTAATAATAACAACAGTGTTCTTCCTTCTCAGGCCACAGTTGCTCAACAGCAGTTACTGAATCAGCTAATTGCTCAACAATCACAGGTAAACTTTTCCTAACCTTGAAATTTATTACTTTTATAAGTTTTATTGAAATTTTACTCCCAGGGATATACCGCATAATTTTTTGTATTTTTTATTTCTTCACGTTCCCAGTGGAACATAGGGCTTTAAGCTAGAGGCTTGAAGTTTCTGTTGCAGTGTTTATTTTACAGGATGGGGTTGCTAGCCTCATGCCCAACCTTACCTCTTTACCAGCTTTATTTCTGGCTTAGTGAGGTAAAGGAGTACGCTGGTCGGGATTCGAACCCCGGACCATGTGCAAGGTCGGCGAGCGTCCTAACTAACCGCTGTGCCACCGACGCACATACCGCGTAATGTTTTGCTCTAATTGTATGCTTTACAAGCGAATTATTGATTAGGATAGTTGACTGAGAAAATATGTTTCTTCAGTATAGTTAAATTGTTTCTGTGCTTGTATTTTTATTCTTTTAGCTGCTTTCCGCTAATTATGTTTGTGATCAAATTTTTAAGTGAATCAATCACTTTTTCAGTACAGTATACGTAGATATTAAATGATAACAAGTAATTGAAATTGAAGTTTTTCTTTACCTCTATGTTCAGTTCATTACTAACTTGAAAATTATCTGTTAATATAATATCGCGTTGTATATATATATATATGTTTAATAAAGTAAGACAATTTTCACCTTGTACACTTCTGTTTGCTAATGCTTTATTCATCTCACATTCAACATTTCAGATATCTGGATTAAATATTGCACCAAATCTAGTGACAGCTTCTTTGTTAGCTGCACAACAACAACAGAAACAATTAATAGCTCAATGGCAGAAACGTGCTCTTGCATTAGCTGCAGCGAGTGCCGCTAATGATCAGCTGAAAAATGCCCAAGATAAACGGTTATCTGCTGTTAATCCAGGCACCAATGTTACCAATCCTGCTGTCGTTACCCCAACTAGTCTAGCTTCTGTTTTGAACGCTGGAAATTCATTACCCGCAGCAATACAATTAGGTCTTTTACGTTCCAGTCTCAATGCACAAGCTCTTTCCACCAATAGTGGACTAAACACACCCAATCAAAATCAAGTGGCCGCTGTAGCTGCTTTAATTGCTGCAGCGCAACAACAACAACAACTACAGCAACAATTACAACAACAACAGCAGCAACAACTACAACAACAACAGCATCAACAACAACCAGCAACAGCAGTTACAACAGCAGCAGCAACAAATACAACAACAGCAGCAACAACAATTGCAACAGCAACAAAATCAGCAGCATTATCAACAAGCAACAATTGTTTCCTCTGCTCCACAATTTCCAGTTTCTTCTGCAAATCAAGAGGTGATTTTTGATATTTTGTGTCTTCTAATGTCATGCATTTTAATATTTACAATATTTTTATGATGACAATAATAATAATATTATTGTTATTGTTGCTCCCTCGGTTTCTGAGTGAAACACATTGCTTCAGAAGCACATCTCTATTTGACTACGTTCACTACAGACTTATTTTAGCTGGCTCCACAATTGTCTTTTTACTTTCATTTCCTCCACACACTCTCTTCTGCATATCGCACTCGGGACGCCCAACTCTGGTTGCTTCCGATTCGGGCTCCACTCGAAGGCCCGACGCGTGGTGTCAACCAACGGTTCTTCCTGTGCGTATTTCCAATCTATCTCTATTTCATTTTGCATTATATGGAGTGAAGGTTACTGTTGATGAAAGTCTGAAACTGCGAACGCTTCTAAACCATATAAATGAAATTTCCGATCTTGTTCGTTGTCCTAAATGTAGTAGATTTTCACACTGATTTGATTGTGGTTTACGTAGTAATCGATACCGTTTTGAAGTTGTAATGTTGCTTTTATCCAGTTATTGCGGATGTTAACATTCGATTTCGGTCACAGTTAATCGGCTAAGCAGTTATTTCTGATTTATTCTGAATTCAGTGGCCTTTAGATTCTAGCCCAAGTAGCTGAATGGTTAACGAGCTTTGTCTTGTAACCTTAAGGTCTCAGGTTCGATCCCTGATGGAGTCGTGGATGTGCACTCATAAAGAGCCTCGAACTTGGATGAAGCAGCTCTCCGGTACTCCCTGGTTTTCAATGATCTCTCTTACTAATGTTGGTTCGTGACGAAATATACATTGAGATATGCTGACTGACTGGTTTCAACAAAGAACTTTCCACAGTTGTGCAGCAGTTCGAGTTGCCACACCCCATGTAGCACACAAAGTAAGAGAAGAGAGTAAAGGGAGATTCAACAGAGAATAATAAACGGAAATATGAGGCAAAAGGAATAGTGAGATATGCAATACTTCTTTGATGGTTTATAGTGTATATTTAAACCGATGTTTATTTTTTCTAATGAGTGTTGCTTTTTTGGACGAAAAACTGATTAGTTTTTCTTGTTCAGTCAATTATGCATATAGCTATCAATGTATTTTATCATATTTGTTTCTTTTCTCTTTCTCTCTCATGTCTTTGGTAGCTTGCTAATGCTGTACAGTCAGCTTTATTGCCACAACAATTGCAACAACGTTTGCTTTCGTTGCAGGCATCACTTATCCAGCAAAAGCAGCAGCAGCAACAACAACAACAGCAGCAGATAGCTTCGATGAATAATGCAGCTGCAACTGCTGCAGTAGCTGCCTCAGGGAATGCTGCGTTACTTCAAGCGGTAATTGCATCATCTCAGCAGCAGCAGCTGCAACAACAACAGCAACAACTCCAACAACGTCAGCAACAGATTGCTCATAGCCAGTTTCAACAACAACAACAAGCAGCTTTGGCTGCTATTTTAGCTGCCCAACGGCAGCAGCAACAGCAACAGCAGTCAGTTCAAGATCGATCAAATAAGCCTCTGTGATAAAAATTCTTTTTTCCTAGTGAACTTGTAAACAAAATCTGTATAATTCCAATAAACTGTATATACATACATATTTAACTAATATCTAATATTGTACTGTTTGTTTTTTTTGCTTTAATATACATTGAAATTACTTTTCATTTCAAGTTATCCGTTGTTGTTGTTATTATTATTGGGGAGTAATGAGATTTATGCAGTATTTCGTTGTGAGTGTAGTGTTGAGCGTCGTCCCGAACAGTGAACATTTAAGCTACACTATATCTTTTTCTCTAAGTCGATATACATCTATCAGATTTACGTTTTTGGTTTCTATGACTTGTGAAACAAAAACCAGATCACAAGTTCAATTTTTGTGAGAAATTGCACTTTCTCAAAAAAAAATACTTCTAAACAAACACAGTGGTTTCTTGGCATAATTTTGTAGGAATTTTTTGGTATGGCAACTCAGCTTCTCCACATCATTGCAGTGGATTATGAATAGTTTCGTAATCAATCTAGGTGTAAAAGCGTATTATGTTTTCGGCTTATTGTTGGATGATATTGGGTGAAAGAAAGATGTCAAGTTTGCAAGTTAGCTTGAAATTCTAGGTGATTCTTTCATTCACCATAGTTTCCTTAAGAAAGCAAGAGTTTTTCTTTTTTAGATCATAATATGTGATCTCTTTTTTATGCCAGAAATGGTGTTCTGGAAACCATGCATGAATGCATAAAACTATATACTATTGGTGATTGGTTGAGATGAGTAGTCGTATCCCACCAACATCATGCAGTAGTGCTTTCTAGCTAGATAGAAGCGATTTTGTAGTATCACTACTTCACCTAAGTTGCTAGACAGAAAACGGGTGATTTTAACTGATTCGGCTCTCTGAGTTGAGTCAGGCCGGGTACACTACCGATGACGTCGATCCCAAACTAGAGAAACAGCCACCCGCTATCTGGCTAGGAAACAGTACTGGTTGATGTGCATGGTATACTCTTACTCATCCCGACCAATCAGTAGTGTGTATTCTAACATAGATACAAAATAGTTGCAAATGTTTGTTAGTACTTGAAGCCATTTGATACTTACCTTTGAGTGCATATTATCAATTAACATGAAAGTGTGTGTGTGTGTCATTTTCGTGTTTCTGGACGAATTATCTGGATGCTAGCGGTTTTTATCCAAGATGCTGACTAGTATAGTACTTTGTGGAGGATGAAAAACTAATTTTTGGTGAACACGTTGGGAATATATTGACTGTGCTTTTACACTGCACTAGTCGCCTGAACATCATCGCTCACTTTACAAGTTAATCATTGGTGTTTTGCATGATGATAGAATTATCTCTATAGAGAAAATATCCCCATTTAGACATTTGGAAAACACAAAAGATTGAGCGAAGAAATATTTACTTTTCAATTAGATCCTCTTCTCTGGCTCTACTCTAATATATATAGCATTTTTACAATACACAACAATTTACCAAACAAGTGGTGATATATTTGTTAACAATATTTAAACAGTGTCAAAATGTCAATGGGTAGATAATTAACGCAGAAAATCAATACACATTTAAAAAGTAGAAATGGATAGATAGAATAAATTAATTTTACAAGAATAACACGTAATTAAAGATGAAGTGGTCAAAATAAAAATAAAATAATTTGGAAAATTATAATTTAATAGGGGGAGGGGGGCGACGTAATCCTGTCTTGTAACGACGGCCACGGTAAGCAAAGTGGCTGTGCAAATTTCTTATGTACACATAGGCTTGGTTTCTTCTGGTGGATTCCAATTGCTTCTGCTGTCTGTAGAAGACGAACTCTTAGAGCAAAGTTAAGATTAGTCGGAATGCGGTAAATAATTTTGAATGCAGTATTCACATCAACCTTGTACTCAGTATCAACAAGGTGTGCTAAAATAGAACTACGAATAGATTTTGTTTGTCCCTTGCTTAACCACGCTGGATGATGTTCAGAAATACGACGATGAAACTGCCTAAATGTACGCCCAATGTAGCTGGCTCTACAGCTGCAGTCAAACTGGTAGACACACATAGAAGTGGCAAAATTAGGTAGTTTGTCCTTGTTTCTCGAACATAGAATAGGGGTGGTTTTAAAGAGGCAACGTACTTCTGCTGCATAATAAGCTCTTTTAACTGCATTCTTCAAGCGCTGTTATTGTTCTGTCAATATGTTCAACAGAAAAAAGGGACCTAATGATTATGTTAGCAACCAATAAACGGTGTATATAGGTACTGAAGATCAAGTGTAGGCATAGAAATACCTGTCTCTTTTGTTTTAAATGTATAAGGATTAGACAGAATTATGTTGCTGCCACCATTAGACAAGGCTGCTGTTAAAGGCATTTGTCGACCATTTTTCCAATCTCAATTGTGCAAATAATCCTAGCTAGCTGCGTCGCAGCATAAATTTCACGCCAATTATTCACTCTCACATTCTCAAAGAATGCTATTCACTTAAAGATTGTCTAGTATAAAGTTTAGGTTTACAAAGGTGGTGATAACGTGTGCTTTTGTCTTATTTTTTTGCTGACGTGATAATTAGTAGTATTTTTAGCAGTTATTTATGAAGTGGGAGCAGTGTACATGCACGGAAAACAATAGTAACAAAGACAATCTATTCGAGGTTCGTTTAGATTGCTGTTCTGCCTTTAGCACAAAATGATGAAAATGTATTGTCTCCTTACAAATCCTCTTTTTGTTTTGCAATTATGAAATCTGATTATTTTTGATGTGTGGATGCTGAATAGCTGATTCCTTCACATATAGTCCATCAATATGTATTGAAAGATGGGAATCAATATCGGTATCTGCTGTGCACCCCTTACAAATGCTAAACCATCGATTTTCAAAACGGATATTTTTTCAAATCAAAGGTGATTGTAAGAACTTGGGAAGGTGTCAATTCCTAGTGTAATGTCCGACCTGATTATTGCAAACAGACGGAAAATCCTACATCAACAATTCACTGACCCTTAAGATGTAGTCAAGCATTCTTTTTACTTCTACACTAGGGAGTGTCATTGTCCTATATGTATTTCACTATTCTGTTTCTCAATCTAGTTAAATGATTTCTATGGGTTACATTTTTCGATCTGCTTCGCTCGTACATTTGTAGAATCCACACCAACCAAGCACATGATCCGCGTTCGGTTCCTGGCTGGCGTAATCCTAAACCTCGCCTAGCCAATCGTAAGCCTGAGAAAAAAAGGAAGGTTGGGATGTGAGGTTAGCAATCCCATTTCATTAAAAACAACATCACCGCTACTGAAACGTCAAAGCTTGAAGTTCCATTTTCCTCTTGGAACGTTGTAGGGATGAAAAGAAAGGAAAAAATAATTTTTTGTACCGAAATTCCCTTTAAAATTTATTTAAATTTTATCTGTTTATTGCTGCTTTTTGACATAATCTCTGACTACTCACATTGTTCTTTTACTATGTGTACGGCTTCTCAAACGCGAACTATATTAAAACATGTGGTTTTGTAAACAAGTGTGATTGATTGGAACCTTTTTTATTTCGAAAGTAACACCTGATTGTCTAGTCATTTGTCTTCTTCTGTTAATTTAAATTGCCAAAGATGAAAACTTAGAAGTATAGGGGGAGGGAAGAAACATTTATTTTCAATTTTTATTTCTTTTTGTATTGTATACTGTTAATGCATGTTAAAAGGAATGGATATGCGTTGGTGGCACAGCGGTAGAATGCTCGCCGACTACGCATGTGGTCCGGGGTTCGATTCCCGGCCGACGGATGCACTCCTTTAACCCGCTAAGCCAGTAATAAGACTGGTAAAGAGGGAAGGTTGGGCATGAGGCTAGCAACCCCATCCCGTAAAAATAAACACCACTGCTACCTAAATGTCAGAGCTCTAGCTTGAAGCCCTATGTTCCACTGAGAACGTAAAGCGATAAAAAAAGGAATGGATGGGAACAGGAATAGGGAACTGTGAATTCATTTTATTTTCAGATAAAGCTAAAGGAATACTAATCCATGGGGTTAAGTCTAAAAAGTTGGATGATATTAAGTTGTTTAATAAAAGAAACCAATTTTTCAAGTATAGGACAGCTGATAAAAATAAGTTATTTTCACGAATTAGTTTGTAGGTCCATCTACTCGGGAGTTAGGATAGAGTTCCCGCCAATGACATTGGTTGGTGGTCACACTAAAATCACGAATTGATAGAAGCTAGAATTCGTGGGCCATTGAATCGCGTCCCAGTGGCTGAATGGCCTTGTAACCGTAAGGTTCTGGGTTCGAACCCAAGTGGGTGAGTATATGTGTCCCAAACCAGGATGAAACAACTGTCTGGCAGTACTCCCAGGTTTTCAACAACAAGGAATTCTGGCAGTGCAGCAAACCAGCCAAAAACATATTGCTCAACGAATATGCGGAACGGAATGCAGGTGGATTGAACACAAGCTGAGAAAACTATTGAGTGATATCAAACTCCTTGCCCTTAAGTGGAACCCGAATGGGAAGCAACGACTTGGCGTCCGAAGGCAACATGGAGGAGTTTGTGTGAGGAGAAATTGAAGGCGTGTGGCCAGTTGTGGAGCCAAAATTAAAAAGATTGCAGGTGCTCTGTTGAAGCAAATATTACTCATTTGGGAAAATCTTAAAAAGAGTAATCATGTTTACCATGAATATAGACTTAATAATCGGTACAGGATAAGTTACAGGTTCAAAGCGTCAACAAGGGGATCAGTATTAAAACATATGAATACAATCCTAAGTAAATCTCCTGGGGGAAGCAAAAATAATGGAGTAAATCAGCTCAAGTCTTAGTCTATGCATTTCAGTAGATGGGCAACATGCCGTATACCATCAGCAGAATTTTACTCATAAGAAATTGAAGTCTTATCATCATTATCACCACCAGTCAGGTATCTAGCCTTAACCACAGCTAGTATTCTTCTCATGTATTACAAACTACTACCAAAATCGTCTCATTTCTCGTTTTTTACATTTATATTACCAATATTGAGATTGATTTTAATCTGTGTTAAATTGATTAAAAAGTTTGAACAGATTTCTATGACGACTCATTCATCATCAGTGAGTTTATCAGTGTAAGCCTTAATTACAAATTATGAAAGCCGAATCAACTGAAGATATTCGACAAAGCTTCAAACGTTTCATCTGTATAGACGAGTGAAGTTTCTCTTATCTCTAAAACGATAATAAAATCTAGTTGAAATTAAAACCCCTAGAAAATCATGTCTGAGATATGTCAGGAGATATCACATGGTTTTCAAGTATAATCGATTGCGAAATGCGATGAAGTCTTATTGTAGTCGAATAACACACACACACACAATTAGCAAATGAATAAAAATGTCAGCTCATTACTCACAAAAGAAGGCTGAAACCAATCAATACATCTTATTAATTTAATTAATAGTAATAAGTGATTTGGGAAAGTGCAGATATATATACAAAAAGGGGGGGGGAAGTATGGTGATACTAGTAATAATACTAATACAGAATGAGCTGACAAGGAAAGATAAGAAATCAATCAGACAGGAATCTGTGATAAGCAAAACAAAATCACAACTTTGATGATGGCTAGAAAATAAATCTACAGGTGTGGACAGTTGAACACCTCTTGTAAGTGTGTAATCTTTAAATTTCATGTTGTATACAGGAGACTGAGTCAGAATGCTTTTAGACTATCACATCTTACAGGTAAACATCTAATCGGTTATATTTTATGAAATTCAAACCAGTACTTTACAGTTTAACCGTTCAAATGTTATAAAAGTAAATGTTTAAATTCTTTTTAAGGTTCCAAAGTATGATTACAACTTGATTTATTTTATTATTATTATTGTTTCCTTTAATTCCTAGAGGAACATAGGGCTTCAGCTGTGCGTCTCCACTGCGTTCGGTTCTCTGCTAGAGTCTTCACCTGGCTCCAAGTCTGCCCACACGTTTTCATCTCCTCTTCACATGACCTTCTCCAAGTCATCCTTGGACGACCAACTCGCCGCTTCCCTTTCGGGTTCCACTCGAGCTATGGCTTGTCTAGTGATGTCACTTGATGGTTTCCTCAGAGTATGGCCAATCCATCTCCATTTCTTCCTGCCTATTTGTTTCACAATCGGTTCCTGGTTGGTTCGCTCCCAGAGATCTCTGTTGCTGATCTTTTCTGGCCAGCCATCTGATCTTGAGTATTGAGCGAAGACAATAAGAAAAACAATTTATATGATCTACTCATGTTCTTCCACTTTAATCATTATCAAAGAGGGAATAAAAATTACACTTAATTAACTATTTCACTGTTAATTAGTCAGCAGGGCGTAACTGATGTCATGCCTCCAGTCGTTAATGTTGCTGATGACTGAATTCTGTTAGTCAAGTTTGCACTATTGTCCCCAGCCTATGTGACCTACTATCAATGGCGCATTTCGGATTTGTGGCGATTGTCAGAGAGAACTGAATCTAAGTTTCGTGCTTACTGAGGGGCAAAATTAAAGAAAAGCGATCCAACCAATGATAGTGCACAACTCACCTTGAGACGACCAATCAGAATAATCAGTGTTTTCCACATAAAAATGCCATTTATTTATTAGAAAAGCTCATATAATTAAAATAAAGCATCCTAACCGTAACCCTAATGATCTATCGACCCATTACCCAAATATTATTTACAAACGACATCGTGATGAAATTTCCACCTCAGTTCGTGCACGGCGTTCATAGTAGTGCTACAATAATGGTAGGTTGCGTTATCCAATGAATAGTATGCGTTCAAGTTCATTGGTGCGTTCGCACTCCTAGATCGCTATTCTTTTACTTGGCCTAATGGCTCTCTTTAGAAAGACGTATTTACAATTTCACAGGCTGTAAACCTCATCAATCAAGCGGATAGAATTTATCAGTATCAATACTAAGCAATAGTCACAGGAGTTTAGTTTCTGCATATTCAACTATCCAGGCATCCATTGCAGTGTTACATGAAGTTAATCATGAGTCTGAATAGTGCAAAGGGTAAAATCTTTGACTGCAGCACTGTATGAGACAGATTTGGGTTTCTGAGGGGACAGTAATTCCTTTGAGATTCCCAATGAGCATATAATCTAGTCTATGACTTTCTGCTGACTCTGCCGTCAACCACCTGACATCAATCCAAAGTTATTAACATGTATGTCACTTATAAAGTTGTACAAAGTTGATATTAAAAATCCACTTGATCTGATTCAGTTTCCGATCTCTTTACCATGACAAGAATGATCTCTAGTTGATACTAAATTATAAATCGAAACTGAAATCATAATAGAAGAGTTACATACCTAATTTTAAATAATAATTAATTTAACAAATAGATGCAGCGAACAGTTGTTTTCAATAAATTCTTCTTCAGGCTCCACAATTATAAATCCATTAATTAATTTAAGCATACAATAGCCAGTCGGTAAAGGTAAATTAGAATCATATCAGAAAGTGTATTGTGGAACAAGTATAAGTAAGATGGGATGGAACAATAGTCAGTTAGTTTTTTAATATGCATGGTCAGTGAGAATATGGAACAAAATGAGATGAAGTAATTTAATTTAATGATGTGTGTGAGACAATATGAAAATAAACCAACGAATGGGGCGGTCTAGACATAAGTTCAAGGTTGAAAATAACGACAATAAGAATGATTGTAAAATAATAACGATGATATAGTGTAAAATTACAAGTACTATTGGTGAATGATTGTCAAATAATAATAATAATGAATATAATGAAGTGGAATGAACAGGATTTTGTAAATACGATAACAAGTTAAAAATGCACTACTTAAACCTAAGGTAATAAAATCATAAGAAAAGTCATGAAATCATAAAAGTCGAAAATGAACGTTTGTCAATGAAACAAAGGAATAGAAAAAAAGAAAAGAAAATCGTGATAGGAATTTATAGTTTTTACGAGTTGATCACGGATTGATATCAGTTAGAGAACCATTGAAAACCAGGGAGTACTACCAGACAGCTGTTTCATCCTAGTTTGGGAATCATCGACAGTACGCACCCACCGCAAGGGTTAGAACCCAGGAAATCCCGGTTACAAGGCAAGCTGGCTCGTATACCATTCAGCCACTGGGACCCGATTCAATGGCCACCCATGAATTCTAACTTCTACCAATTCGTGATTTAGTGCGACCACCAACCATTGTCGTTGGTGGGACATCCATCCTCACACTTGACTGGATGGACCTCACTGATCACGACTTCTCACTAGAATTCCAGGAAACTCCGTGCTGTATCAAGTCACTAGCGAGCATCAGATTAATTTTCAATAGTTGGTTTGTAAGGATTAGATTTGTTTTTACGAGTTGATCACGGATTGATATCAGTTAGAGAACCCTTGTAATCTGGAGGTCCTGGGTTCGAACATCTTCCGGTGGATGCGCACTGCCAATGATTACCAAACTAGGATGAAACAGCTGTCTGTTAGTACTCCCTGGTTTTCAATGCTTCTCTAACTGATATCAATCAGTGATCAACTTGTAAAAACATAACTGACCCTTACAAACCAAACTATAGGAATTTATAGTGTTAATGTTTATGGAGGATTTGTTGGCTTTATTGTAGGCCAAGGTAAACATAGAGGTTGAACATACATTCATATTGTCTCACACACCCTGATTACACTCATTCTCGAAACTTATACTTGTTCCACAATACACTTTCTGATATGATTCTAATTTGCCTTTACCGACTGGCTATTGTATGCTTAAATTAATGGATTTATAATTGTAGAGCCTGAAGAAGAATTTATTGAAAACAATTGTTCACTCTAAATATTTTGTTCTCAATTATAATTAAGACCATCCTCAGTAGTATCGTAATGTATACTACAGTAATCAATCAACGCATTTTGTTTTACTACTTAAATTTAAACAAGATGATATAGTAAGCTGTCTAATTCAAATAATGATGAATGAATAAGCAATCAATCATCATACAATCATATATAAACTAGACGAACCCTGCTGACTGTGTTTGATTGTTTGTGTAGTAAGAAAAGTGGTTTTCAAATTTATCTCCCAGTGTATATTGATTAAGTGGCATTTATAAATTCATTAGAATTCAGGCTTTTGATTTTCTTTTTTCAATTATCCTTAATTCAAACTATGTCATGGGACAATGAACAACTCAAGTGTAAATGTAATCCTTTCATTATGTGAAAATGAAATGAACTGAATCACAAATCACAATGGAAATAAATGCTGTTTGACATTACAGATTATCATATCCTGAAAGATCATACGAAGGAACGAAAAAAGAAATGTAAAAGCATGGAGGATTTCATCATGAGCTGACATCAGTTAGAGAACCACTGGAAAACCTGGGAGTACTGGACAGCTGTTTCAGCATAGTTTCGAACTCTTCAGTAGTACGCACGCACCGGGATTCAAACCCAGGACCTTCTGGTTACAAGGCGAGCTCGTAGACCGTTGAGCCACTGGGACCCGATCCAATGGTCCTTGAATTCTAACTTCTGCCAATTCACGACATAGCGCGACCATTTCGCAATGTCTTCTTCGATGAGTTACTGCCTCATCTTCAACCTGCTGTACCCTACTGGTCACGGCTTCCCACTAGAACCCCAGGTTAACTGCCTGAATAGGGCCAGTTGCTAGTGAGCATCAGATTAATTTTCAATTATTGGTTTTGTAAGGATTTTTGTTTGATTGCATGGAGGATTTCATCATGAGCTGACATCAGTTAGAGAACTGATCATGGCTTACCACTAGTGGCAATCAAACAAAAATCCTTACAAAACCAATAATTGAAAATGTAAAAGCGGCGGAAGATATGAAAGGAAGGAAGACAGAGAGAATAATTTAGTAAAGAATAGTCAATATGTTTGCCAATTTGATGATAAAGAATGAATACTTCCGGGCAAACTAACATAGCCAAAACCACGGTGACCTTGAACAACCAATCAGAACTCAGATGCAACAAAGCTGCATAATCGTTGAAAAATACACTGAAAAAAAATATCACAAATATGATATTACACTGTATAATTGTAGCATATGTGTTGTAAGAATATCTTCCAGTCAATACACTGATGATTTATAGAGAAATTGTACCATGTGCGATATACCCATTCATCTAGGTGACTGTAGGTCATGGTACTTTGAGATCCATTGATATTTCTGACACTTTTCTTCAAGCCACTCCTAACTCTAACCATAATCCTAATATTAACTCTAGACCTTAAACCTTAATCTTAAAAGCCATCACCCTAACTAACAGTATAGATTAGCAGAAAAAGTATCAAGTAAATAAGTAGAATACTCTATCTATCCTCTCCAAGTCCAAAAAGGCAAGCATGATTTGATTTGCGATGGTATTTCATAGCATTTTCTGTGTCTAGTCGGTTCCTGAAGGTCAACTTTTCAAAGATGATACTTTAACTTCGCCTACTTCCGTGCCATTTTTAACTGTATTTAACAGTATAATCACGAGTCTTGATTTTTATCATCCTGAGGTTCCTATTTAGTAACCTATATTCCTCTACCTAGCATTAGATAATAATAATAATAAAGCTTTATTTCAGACAGTATGCGAATATATGGTACAAACATTTTCAGCGTATTTAGTTCCAAAATACTCTTTTCTTCATACAGGATTTACATGTAAAGTAATAATCTGAAGTATATCTTCATTTCGTTGAAGAATTGCGCATCATTTACTTGAAAGCAAGTTAAATCAGAGCGCAAGTTCATGTACAAGTTATTTGATATAACTAGACGATTCAAACAATGATAAATCCATATGAAATTAAGCATTTTGGTGGAAAGCAATTTCGGTAGACCAGTGATTTAAGCAGGCCGCCTTAACAACTGTGTTCATAGATTGGTTACGTCAAGCAATGTCGTCTGTTGAAGAAGCACTACGCGATAATTCACAATTAAATTATTTACTTTTAATAAGTGTTGTTATGTGTGAATTATAAAATAAACTGGAATGAAATAATTATCTAATGCCTCAGTGGTTTTTAGACGCTGAAATCTATCCTACGGCCAATCGGTTTCGCACAAAAGCTACCAGTTTATGCAGTTTTATAGTTAAGACTTCTCATTTCTCTGTGTCGGTGGCACAGGGGCTAGGACTCTCGCCGACCATGCCCATGGTCCGGGGTTCGATCTTCTGCCGACGCACACCTGATATCTATGGTCGGCCTGCAAAATTTAGGCTATCGTTATCACATGCTGAAAATTCCATACTTGCACCGAAAATTCGGTGTGGAATCAAGCTATAATAAAAAAATAAGTAATAATAATAACAACAGTAATGAGTTTATTCCAAAACAGTACGTTTGATGCAGTGTGGGATTTCCAGAACGTTGCGCAACATTTTGTTTAGTTTGTTAGAATGGTGCGCCGGTGGTTCAGCGGTAGAATGCTTACCAGCCACTCACGTGGTCCGAGGTTCAATCCAAGGTCGACGCAATCCTAACCCTCACTAGGCCGATAGTAAGGCCGCTGAAGGGGGGGGGTTGGATGTGAGGCTAGCAACCCCACCTTGTAAGAATAAACCACTTCTATCGAAACTTTAAAGCTTTATCTTGAAGCCCAATGTTCTACTAGGAAAATAAAGGAATAAAATAAGTAGAAAACTAGGGAATTATACTCTACCACAGTACCAAAATTCTATCCTTACATTAAATTGTTGTTCTTGTTGATTCCATTATTGATGGGTTTCAGTATCTCTCGGTCGGTCGGTTTTCGACATAGAACTTTGCACATATGTGCGGCAGTTCAAGTCGCCACACTCCCTCCTTGTAGCACACAAAGCAAGAGAAGAAAGTAGAAGAAATGCATAATATAGACAGTAAACAGAGGTGTGAGACAAAGGAATAGTAATAACGAAGAACAATATAGTTTCATTGGAAATCATAAGTCACAAGGAGTGGATGCATCTGCACCAGCCATTGAGAAGGATTTTGAGCCATGTCACCAATTGTTTCCAACCATTGGTTTTTTCTGTCCCGAAGACCCCAACCAGGAAGTCTACACCTTCTTACGTGACTTAGACTAACTGTTGTAGATTTCATTGACTGGTGCCATGTTTTGGTTTGACCGCCGCTAGCTCTTTTCCAGCCTGTATATGATAATGGCCGTCTTCGAAACGACAAGAGTTTTATTGCAGATTGTCTGGCTGAGAATTTCAAAATGTTTTAATGCTCTGAAATTTCTTGAGATATTCATCTTTGATCTGCATCACAGGAAAACAGGTTTACTCATTCTTTTCACAAGTTTTACAAGAAATTCACTTCGAATTAAAAGGTAATTTCTATCTGACTACTATATCATACACTGTTGATATTCATTTAATCTTCACTTAGACCTATTTCAAGTTTGATCACGAGCTTCCATCATTTGGAGAATCACTGGAAAACCATGGAGTACTGGACATCTGTTTCGTCCTAGTTTCAGACTCTCCAGCGGCACACACCCTTTCATTTAACCACATCCTTTGTTATTTTCCCATCCGTAACAAAACAACTAATAGATGAATTATTAGCAAAGCATGTTCAATTAATTATGCTTTTATTTATTTTTTCTACATGTTTATGTGCAGTTATACTTATTGGTCGAATTTCCTAATCCTCTCATATAAACTGATTTATAATAATGTGGTATATCACACTAATGACTTACGCTATTGGATTTTTTTTGAATGTGATGTGCATGTGCATGTTTTTACTACAATCTCTAGTTTTTGTCTTCTCCTCAGATGAATACACATACAATGTAATATTACTAGATATGTAGTCATGATATCCACTAATGGTGTACAGAGATTATAATTTGCTTGAAAATGAGGTTATCACTCACAGTTCAATTAGCGTAGATAATGTTTTACAATACAATACAGGAGAAACTAGCCTGTTATTTTAGCTTCCTAATGGTTTCTCTTTGTAGTGAACAACGTTTACAAATGACTGGAAATTTCCTTCAGTCAGAAATCGGGGTGGAGGGGAGGTTAAATGACTCTGCGTTCTGAGGTGAGTTAAACTAAACACACACCTAATGAGCTCGGTCGAAAACAAGCGAAACAGCTCTTCCATATTTAGTTAGCTTCGATCTAGTTAGCAAACACTGCTGGTTGATTTGATTGGGATACAACTACTCACCTCAATCAATCAGTAGTATATACTACTACGCATTTGTGCTTAGTTTCTTGAATAGCACTTATGATAGGAATAATCTCTGTTTCCAATAGAAACTGTGGTGAAATAATCATCTAGAACTGTGTAGATTGCGAATTAATTTGGAAATTGTGAATTTGATTCAGCATATTTTCACTAGCACCGAGAATAATTTAAAGAAACACAAACTTTTTGAATACTTCTCAAGGTTCACTTTTGAAAGATTGGTAACACAGGCTTCAGACAATCTTTCAAAAGTAACCTTTACTTTCACGCTATACTCTTTAACATACCTTCAGATTCTAATGTACGCATAATGCCCTTTTCTCATATGGGCAGAGGAAAATTGTAATTGCATTAAAAGCTCACATTTACAGTCAGTGGAGACGACAAATTTATACTGTTTAGGAGTTGTACATAAACAAAGTTTAATTGACAAACTTTTATTATCACAACTATTGAAGGAAATTTAAAGTGAATAAGAGAAACTACTGCTGATCTAGCTATGTAGTAGTTTTACGTGAAACTATATCAAACTGGGTTCATTTAATAGTAGGAATACTATCATTCGCCGTCAGTCGGTAGCGCCTAATTTATGAGATTTAAATATTATGAAATATGCCTTCTGGATTTTCCTTGTAGTTACCACTAAACAAAGGAATTGCATTTTTCAAGTCATTATTGAGGATGAGATTTTAATGATGTTATATGGAGACGCTATACTATATTATAAGTGAATAATAGTGTTAACAATTTAATGCTCACCAGTCCCTCAGGAGTTCCAGGTTCGATTATCGGTTGACACACATTTAAACCTCACCTAATTTACTAGCTGGAGGTAACCCTGGAAAGCAGAAGTTGCATATGGAGATAGCAACTCCACTCTGAAAAGTAAAACGAAATCATCTCATCTGAAGCTTTAAGGCTTGAAGCTCTATGTTCTAACATGATAGTGTAGGTAGCCATGGTGACTGTTTTATTGTCTAGGTCTACTTGGTAATGTCTTTATTCACCCAACAAGTCTATTTTTCAACCTAGTCTTATCACACTAATTAATTCGTATATATAACTTTGACCAGAAGAAAGGAATGCTGACGACTCATTTTTCCTAAAGAAGGCACAGAAAACGTTAGAAGTGTCCTTTTTGTGACTGCATATACTTGTCTATTCTACTAGTGTACACCTGGAGCCAATAGTTTCCAATGTAATTGACTGGTGTGAAGCACGTACTAAATAACACTTGAACAACACTGACCGGTTGCTAAAACATGAATAGACTCCTATTATCACGTGATTAACATGTTTCAAATTAAGACTTGTCGTGTCTACTCAAGTCAATCACGTCCTATCACACACGTTTATATAGTCTACTCAAATGTCCATGTTCAGATTTCTATACTTTTTTTTACAAATCATCACAGTTAACTCATTGCTTGCATGTCATGCATATATATTAATATCGATTTTATGACGGCTTTCTTTTTATTTATTTGACTCAAACATATGATGAATGGATTGTGTCGAGTATTAGTGAAGCAGGCTGTTGTATTTTCTGCAATGTTTGAAGATTCTTAGCTTACTTTAAATTTGGCCTTAATTCGTCTCCAAACTATATTAATGTTGACTGGAGACGAAAGTTTCGCTCAGTATTCTGCTTCAGCATTATTGTGAAAAAGAAATGGCTAACCTGAAAGAGGATTTCATGAATGCAACGCTGAATCTTTCTTTTTTCGTCACATAAATTTATTCAAGTATTGGTTTGTAGGGATTTGATTGATTGGTTACAGGATTTCATCATGAGCTGACATCGGTTAGAGAACCATTGGAAAACCTGGGAGTAATGGACAGCTGTTTTCTCCGTCCTAATTTGCCACTATTTGGCAGTATGCACCCACCGGGGTTCAAACTAGTGAATTGGCAGAAGTTAGAATTCATGGGCCATTGGATCTGGTCGCAGTGTCTTAATGATCTTCGAGCTTGTCTTGTAACCAGGAGGTCTTGAGTTCGAGCCCCGGTAGTGGTGAGTAGTGATGAAGAGTCTCAAGCTAGAACGGAACAGCTTTCCAGTACTTCCAGGTGGGTTTCCAATTGTTCTCTAAACGATGTCAGCTCATGATGAAATCTTGTAACCACACAAATTTATTTCAAACATCGAAATTGAAATAGTGAGAAATTTCTTTCAGTTTAAATCCACTCAATAACTTAATTAAAAGAAAATTGCAAAATAAATCTTAGCAATCCATATCCTCTCTGTTTTTTCAATTATTGAAATAAGACCTATAAGAGAACAATATTGTTTTCGGTTAAATGTTGATGAGGCCTCACTCAGGTATGAATAAATAAAATTTCAACCAATGACTGTGATTTATCGTTCAACAATCAATGTTAACTGTTATGAACTATGCAGACAATTACAATGACAATAATAATAATAAAGTTGAAGTCTTATAAAGTTTGAAGACCATAGATAATCAAATTTTAAATAAATGTGATGAAAGTATGAAAGTAGTAAACACTAAGAATGGGTAAGAAGTTTTAATGACTGATTTGTTTGTTAAATTTACTTATGTCAATGAAAGAAGAAGCTTCTTTTACTGACATGGACAGCTAATTTTGTTGAACTGCTGTAAGCTTCCGCTAGGCATAAGAGACAAGTTTGAATTCTATTCGAGAGGTTCTATGTCCCCTTTTTGACCGATATCAATCAAGTGAGGCAGAATTACTAATTGTATCTGATCCTTTTCTAGACATGAAGGCAGGTGCTCATCCACCTGTCTACTAAGTAGCTTGATTGTTTACCCTATATAGCTTTCTTCATGGGGAGCAGCTAAATTTGTAGATTCCGGAGAAGTGAAAAATTACAACAAGCCTGATGGCCTTCATCCTGCCGCTTGATAAGGCGTACATTATATATTTAGTTGTAGTATTTACAGGAAAAGTGCTTTAAGTGCTTTCCTCCATGAACTTACATTACCCTAAGGAAACATTCAAAACAAGGAAATACAGGACAATTGATTCGTCTAGTTTATTCCATTTATTTGAAATATAAACCTATGGTTCCATGTTAGATGAAGCACAGAAATGTCAGGTCTCATAACAAGCAGGTTAGCATTTCGTTTCCCCCTGCTGTTATCAATTGCAAGTAACGTTAACTGATATCTAATTGCATTACGTTGGATTTTACTGCTTGTATGGAACTGACAGTGCTGTTTCATCAGATAACAGAATGAAAAATGTACATTGGATAAGCCTCATCTATTATATTAATGTCAATTACCACCTGTCTAAAATGAAGCAAAGTGCTTAAATTGCTGTGTCACAACTCCAGTCCATGTCCATAGCATCTGACCAAGTAATTTGATAACTAAAAGGTAGAAATACTCAGACTTTACAAATAATGAATTTTACTTACTTCAGGGCTTTTTATTCAATGGGATATTGAAGTGAAAACCAACCATAAATCGAAAAATTCAGTGAATATGTATGAATTATTCGAATTCAGTTAATATATTACTTCTGTACGACAACGCTGCATGCCAAGTAATCCACAATGGGAAACTTACGGAACCCTTCGAAGTGAGGACAGGAGTAAGACAAGGCTGCCTACTATCGCCAATGATTTTCCTGATTGCAGTAGATTGGATAATGTAACAGACAGCAGGCAGCGAGGAAACAGGTATAAATGGACTCACACAAAAAACTTGGAGGATCTGGACTTCGCCGATGATATATGTCTGTTTTCCCACAAACTGGGAGATATGCAAGCGAAAAGCAACAAGTTGGCAGGAGACGCATCAAAGATAGAACTTCAGGTGAATATAGAGAAAACAGAGGTAATGAAGATTCCTGGACAAGAACAACAACAACAGACAATGATCAGCATAAATGGGAGGAGCTTGAAAGAAACAACCTCTTTTACCTCCGTGGGAAGCATCGTCTCAACTACAGGCGGAACTGACGAGGATATCAAAGCAAGAATCGGGAAAGTAAGACAAGCTTTCACTATTCTCAACAGCACTCAGCATCAAAATAAGATCCGGATTTTCAACTCCAATGTGAAGTCAGTGCTTCTATACGGATCAGAGACTTGCACTGCGCGTCATAAAGAGCATGTCAAACAAACTACAGACCTTCATTAGCAGTTGTCTTCGCTCAATACTCAAGACCAGATGGCCAGAAAAGATCAGCAACAGAGATCTCTGGGAGCGAACCAATCAGGAACCGATTGTGAAACAAATAGGCAGGAGGAAATGGAGATGGATTGGCCATACTCTGAGGAAACCATCAAGTGACATCACTAGACAAGCCATCGCTCGAGTGGAACCCGAAAGGGAAGCGGCGAGTTGGTCGTCTGTGCAAGGGTGACTTGGAGGAGGTCATGTGAAGAGGAGATGAAAGTGTGTGGGCAGACTTGGAGCCAGGTGAAGACTCTAGCAGAGAACCGAACGCAATGGGGACTCACGGCTGAAGCCCTATGTTCCTCTAGGAATTAAAGGAAACAATAATAATAACTTCTGGTTTGAGCATTGAATAACTTATTTCGGGTTTAAATAGTTATCAAATAGAGATTTAGAATTCACACAAACTTGTATACTCTACAACTTTTCACTACCCTTCTTAATAATCAGTGCAGTATGAATATATGTATCAGACGTCGTCAATTTTTCTGTAGGGGACTTGATACCACGCTCGGTAACAAACAAATATTAGAATAAAAATCCAAGTTAATGAAATGATAGTGTAACAGTATATTATAAAAAATATAGTTAATGAGTTATATAAATTAATGGCTACTTGGTTATACAGATAAAGTCCACTGCTACAAATTATTAATATAATCCACAGAAGTGTTCACTGCTGGAGTCGTATTTACTAGTAGAAGCTGTGCACCGGTTATAGAATAGTCTTCGGATGAGGATGAGAAGTTCCTGCAACATCGAAAAGATACAACACGGTTAGTAGGGAAGCGAGTAGATAGTATGGACCAGTGAGAAGACGAAGTGTCGAGCAGCACACTGTATTTCAGATTGTACTCCGAAGTTATGTATATTTAACAGTGAATCATCTTAAACAAAAGTTATGTACAATGTTTTCACTTTTAACGTCGAACAAAAAGCTGTACAAACATATTGTTCTAGACTTCACATTTCAGCCTAAGAACAAGAAAGTATAGGGAATGCTGGTACGTTTAAGCACTTGTATAAGGATTTTCATGTTAACTCAGTAAGTCTGCTGTTTAATAAAAGAAACTATGGTTTGGCACATAGGATTTTCTATGCTTATGTTAGATAGTTGGAGGCAATAAGCAGGGGACTGTGGCTCTAGTTTGCATGCTTGTGGTCACTCGTCAGCCAGCTGTATCTGCATCCTTGAAGGAACTGATATTCTCTCTGAGATTTGGACCTGTGTCACCCATGGCTACAGTTCGCTTTCCCTCCTGAAATTTCTCATCAGAAAACTTAGTTTTCACGAACAGTCACCATTTCAGAACATGAAATGAATCCGTACAAATCAATATGCTGTATTAATACGTATTCATCTTATATTGTAACAAATTAATCTATCGTCTCTATATTCAAATACTGAATACTGATTTTATACTCACTATATATTGGATTTATTTGGAATAACTATTAAAGAAACTAATTTTTTTTTAAATAGGTAAAATAAAGTATTAAGTTGACCAATTCATTATTAAACAATAAAAACATTCGTTTTATTCGGGTGTAAATGCTGTGTACGATATTCATAGAATAAGTCGGCAATATAATCAACTATTTGAAAGATTCATAGGTGTAATACCCTGTATGATTTTTGAATTTGATTTAGGACAGCCTTCAGCTTGTAATTGTTACTATGTATCAGTAGCAAGTGACTAAATCATCGATTACTTTCCAGTAATCAAATGCTTCACCGAAATCGATATTTACTGGTTCGAACAGTTCCAATTAGGCGATTCTAACCCTTTGAAGAATCATCTGTTCTCATAAAACCGAAGATACTTTCTTCTGCTGAATAAAATCAAAAATGAATTGTTGGCTCAGTGCTTTCTGTTAACTACATAGTGTATTTAAATATTCAATTGTCAACGGAATGTGATTATTTTGTACAAATTCAAGTTTAAATATGAATTTAAATAGTCTAATAACATCCTAGTTTGCACATTATCATTTCAATATATTCCAGTAGTTAATATAAGATAATTGGAGGCAATCAGCAGGAAGCCTTGGATCTAGGTTGGAATCTCACAAGGGACATGAGTTCCTTCAAAGTTGCAGATACGCCCTGCTGACGAGTGCCAACTGGCACGAAATTTAGGTGCAAGGCTTCCTGCTGATTGCTTACAACCATCCTATATCATCAAATCAATGTGCACCGTGATGGAGAGGTACCTAGAATGGTGGCCACATTGCAAACCTGACTGATAGAATTCAGTCTGCACCAAACAAAGGACTAGCGAGACACATCACACTAGTTAGTAGTGTCCAATCAAAGTATCCAGTAGTTAAGACATGTACGGGAAATCTCCAGTTCACGTTAGTTAATTTGAAGTGAAATAACATAGGCAAATAAGTACAAATAAGTATACCGTTCTTTATAAGAAGGAATCGATTGTATTTTCAAATGTGGTAGTAAAGGTCTGACACAGTTGGTTAGATTCAAAGGACAAAATAAACGTTGTATAAAAAATGTTGGCTGATAAAATATAGTGAAATATTTCTTCTAATAGGAATTAAACTAGCGATTCCTGAATTACTAACTTATATTTCTGCCATGTGAATTTCAAAATCTAAAATTTCCCAAATGTTTTCTCCATTCTTTCGCTTTCCGAGTGGAACATAGAGCTTCAAACTTGAGCTTTGAAGTTCCAGTAGTGATGGTGTTATTTTGTGCAGGATCGGGTTGCTAGCCACATATCAAATCTTCCCTTTTTTCCTGGCTTATCACCAGAAAATCAAGGCTTAAGAGTGCTTCAGCTATGAGTCGAAACCGGGTCACGGAGGTGAATGATGTGCATCCCATTACTGAACCAACGACTTACAGGTTTTAAAGTGTTGGTTTTCAGGAATTTGATCGATTTTAGTTTTAATCAAGAATTGACAATAGTTAGAGAATTATTGGAAACCTGGGTGTTAAGGTCTCTTCAGCAATACGCACCTATGATCCTACCAGTGCTCAAACTCAAGACCTTCAGGTTACAAGGTGAACTCGTATACCATCAACCACTATCTAAACTTCTGCCGATTTACAATATTTCACAACCGCCAGCCACTGTCATCCGTGAGTATCTGTTCTCAAGCCCAACTTGGTGGATCCCTTTGATCGCCGCTTCCCACCAAAACTTCGCACAGATTCAGTGTGTAGTGGGTCACTAGTGAGCACTAGATTAATTTTCAAGTGTTGGTCTTAATTGTATTCAAATTATTTAGAAGATGGTTTTAAGTGTTCGAGTGACAGGTACACGTCAATTCATCATGAGATTAGTTACTCATCAAGGTCTTGTCAAGCCTTCATGTGATATCGTTATAATTTAATATGCTGATCATACCGTGAGGATATATTCATTGAATCTTGAAAAAAGAAATACATGCTTCTCAAACATACTTATTTCAGTACAGAAAATGTTTTTCTATTAACGATTTTATTTCCATAGCTTTACAAGTGCACTTATGTATGGATTACGATCGACCATAAATAAGTGCACTTGTTGTATATGCAAGTGTATGTGTTAAAATTTGACAGTGATTGGAAATAGTGAATTACGACTAAATGGGTTTTCTTGATTATAAATTATGAATTGAATAGAAATATGAATGAAATAAGAAAGGTTAATACAAGTAATTCGAATATACAGCTAACTTTTGTTGAACGATTAAGTAAAGTAATTTGAACGGTCCAGCAGTTTATTCGAAATATGAAGAATAATTGGACCAAACACTTGTTTTCAATAGCTTCTTCTTCAGATTTTACAGTTATGAGTCAGTTAGTGCTGAAATACAATATCCCGTAAACGTAAATCAGAATTAACTCCATAATGGATAAAATTTTATTTTGATAAAATCATACAGTGATGTTATACAGTAATATTTACTGATGACCACGTTTCGAGTACAAATTATTGCTGCTCATAATCATATTAAAGTACACATTAAACTTCCCTACTTCACTTATAAACATGACTAAAAATTGATTAGACATTTGAATAAAAATCAGTATAAGATAAAGTACATTCAGAAATAATATTGGTGTTATCAATAAAATACAATAAGATGGGAAATAAGATGTTTTTATAGTCAAAATAAGTAACTTGTTAGAATGCTATGATGTACGTGAATTGAAGTGGGATTTTAAGATTATTTATTATCCTCCTCTTATTTGACTGGTGGTAATATATCTTCCATATCTCTGGTATTTGCATTGAGTTATTTCTGTTACATGTGTTGGGTGTAGACTCGATGAACTAGGATTCAGTAATCAATCTCTCTCTATCTCCACCTACGTATATTACTTTTAAGAATTTCTACCCTCTCCCACCCTATTGTGTGATTGTATGTTAATGCATGCAGTGCTATTGCTGAGTTTTTTTCTAAATTACTTATCTTCGTGGGATCAATCATTCTAACCTTAGCTAAATTCTTATGTTTCGACAATCTGACTACTCCTGATCTTCTAGTGTGACCTGTGTAGTTGACTTAACTCACAGTCATTGCAAGGTATTTTGTAAATTATATTATTTTGTTTACTTGGGTCCACCTGCCCCTTTAGCCTACAAAGCTTTTCCCTGATTGAGTTTGTAGGTTTCAATGCCCCCTAATTCCTGCTCTATTGAGAATCCTACGTAGGGTCTTAGATGCCCCTCCTTATATGGTAAAATTGTAGATGCCTTATATTCTTTCTTATTTTTGTCATCATTATTAGCTTCACCATTATTTTCATTTTGCTTTTGACCTTTTCTGATCTTCCTAATGAATTTTATAGGATAGTTATTTAATACCAACCAGCTTTTCTTCTATCTGTTTTATTTCATCGTTTGTGTTTTTTGTTGTACTACTTGGTGCTATTGCTCAGTTTGTTTGACAATTAACTAAGCCTGCCCTTACAGACAACGGATGAGATGAATTAAAGTCTAAATATCTATTATCTAATGGAGTTATACTCTACTACGATGCCCAAGTTTTATCCTTATATCAATAAATTAGAATTATATCAAAAACTATACTTTGATACAATTATAAAATGAGATAAGTGAATTCCCACTACTGTCAACTCACTAGGTTCCTAGACTATTTTATTTGAGAGGTGTTAAAAAAAACTTAGAAGAAAGATGGATTACTGAACCTAGACAATTCACTTTTATGTTTTATTTCTCATATGTTTTCCACGGTTTACAAGGCTTTTATAGCATCGCTCCGAGTTCATGATTCAGAAGTTGTAGTAATTTAATTACAAAGGTTATCATTCTTTCAATAACTGAAATGACATTGTAGTGAATATGAAGGTTCAGTTATTCATGTGTAAGTGTGCCTGGTAACCTCGCCTAGATTACTAGGTCACTAGTATTCTAGCCGGTCCCAAGCCCGGATAAAGAGGGAGGGTTGGGGCGTGGTGCTAGCAACTCCACCCCCAAAACTTAACCAAATTGCTACTAAAACTTCAACGCACAAATATATTTTAAATTCAAAAAATACAAACGATAACCTTATTTCTCGCTGGAATCGGGGAAGTGACGCAGGCTGGTGAAAGCCTTCGAGAAGCCAGTCAGCCGATGTGCCTTCTTTCGATGAGAGCAAAAATAAGGATAGGGACGTGGAATATTCGTACAATGTGCGCAACTGGAAAGGCTGCTCAGGTAGCCGCAGAAATGAAGAGATATAAAGTAGAAGTGTTGGGAATCTGCGAGAGCAGATGGAACGGATGCGGAAGGAGCCAACTACCAACTGGAGAGACAATAATCTACTCCGGTCACCCAGAGGACGGTCACGAGCACACCGAGGGAGTAGCCATCATGATGTCACCAACAGCGGCTAAAGCTCTCATGCAGTGGGAACCAATCTCCTCCAGGATAATGACAGCCAGGTTCAACTCAAAAGGAAAAAGGTTACAATCATTCAATGCTACGCACCTACAAACGTCTCAGAAAAAGAGAAGAAGGAGGATTTCTACAGACAACTACAAACAGTAATGGACAACGTCCTAAAGAGCGACATCAAAATCCTGATGGGTGATATGAATGCGAAACTGGGAGGAGACAATACAGGAAGAGAACTCACCATGGGTCGTGAGGCCCTCGGTGAAATGAACGAAAATGGTGAACTCTTCTCAGAATTCTGCGCCTTCAATGATTTGGTGATTGGTGGCAGTGTGTTCAAACACAGGGATATACACAAGGCAACATGGATTTCACCAGATGGACACACCAAAAACCAGATAGACTTCATTTCAATCTCAAGGAAGTGGAGACGGAGCCTACTGGACACAAGATCAAGGAGAGGAGCAGATGTGGGTTCAGACCACTATCTAGTACAAGGGACTTTCAAGGTGAAGCTGAAAGCCTCGAGGATAGCTGGGGATAGGCAACAATGCAAGTTCAACACGCAAAAACTGAAGGACACAATCACACAGGACATTTTCACTGCAACTGTCAGAGCAAAGCAAGAAACACTGAGGAATCATCCGTGGAAGACCATTGGAACTCTCTGAAGGTGATTTTCACCGAAACGTGTCCAACGGTTTTAGGAAGAAAGAAGAAACAAGACAAGGAATGGCTCTCGGCGGGCACTTGGAAGCTAATAGAGGAGAGGAGAATGGTGAAAGAAAAAATGATTCAATGCAAAGATGGACAAGAGAAAGAGACGCTGAGCTCAACTTACACAGCACTGGACAAAGAAGTGAAGAAGAGTGCCAGGAAGGACAAAAGACAATTCTACGACAAGCTGACTACTGAAGCTGAGAATGCAGCAGGCAAAAGGGACCTAAGGACACTATATCAGATAACCAAGTCCCTATCCGGGAAGAGATCAACACAATTGAAACCTATAAAAGACAGCCAAGGGAACCCAATTACTAAAGAAGAAAGACAGATTAAACAATGGGCGGACCACTTCAAAGGACTCTTGAACCGACCATCAGCTGCAACCCGTCCAGAAATACCAAGAACAGCACGTACACAACTGCAGGTTGACACCAATCCTCCAACGAAAACTGAAGTCATGAATGCAATCAAGCTTCTGAAAGCTGGAAAAGCAGCTGGACCAGATGGAATACCCCCGGAAGCACTGAAAGCGGACACAGAAACGACAGCAGATATGCTGACTCCATTATTGCAAAAGATCTGGAAAGAGAAAAGGTGCCTACTGACTGGAGGAAAGGTTACCTGGTGAAACTACCAAAGAAGGGCGACCTAGGACTCTGCAAGAATTGGCGAGGAATCATGCTCCTGCCGACGCCAAGTAAAATCCTGAGTCGCATCATCCTGGAGAGAATCAAGGACGCACTGGATACAGAACTCCGACCAGAACAAGCTGGATTCAGGAAAGGCAAATCATGTTCTGACCAAATTGCAACTCTACGCATCATCATCGAACAAAGCATGGAATGGCAATCAAATCTCTACCTCAACTTCATAGACTTTGAGAAGGCCTTCGACAGCGTTGACCGCGAAGTAATTTGGAAACTACTCGAGTACTACGGCGTACCCCAAATATTCATCAACCTTATTCAACAGCTGTACGACAACACAACATGTCAAGTGATCCACAAGGGAAAACTCAGCGAAGCGTTTGGAGTAAACACAGGAGTCAGACAAGGGTGCTTATTATCACCAATGATATTCCTAATTGTGGTGGACTGGATTATGCGCCAGACAGTGGGAAACGAGAAGACAGGGATATCCTGGACCGACGTGAAGAACCTAGAAGACCTGGATTTTGCGGATGATTTATGTTTGATGTCACACAAAATCGAAAACTTACAAGCAAAAACCGACAAACTGGTCGAAGAAGCAGCAAAGACAGGACTCCAGGTGAACATAGACAAGACGGAGGTTATGAAAATAACCAACCAGCAACAGCAGCAACATCCAGTGCCAATCACCATCAACGGGAGGGATTTGAAAGAGGTTACTTCTTTCACTTATCTGGGGAGCATTGTCTCAACCACAGGAGGAACGGACGAGGATGTGAAATCGAGAATCGGGAAGGCGAGAAACACATTCATCAACCTGAAACCAATCTGGAAATCTTCGTCACTCAGCAACACTCAACAACAAAATTCGGATTTTCAATACAAACGTCAAGTCAGTTTTGCTATACGGATCAGAAACTTGGCGGGTCACCAAGAATATTTTCAACAGGTTGCAGACCTTTATCAACAACTGTCTTCGTTCTATACTGAAGATTAGATGGCCGGAAAGAATCACAAACAAGAAGATATGGGAACAAACAAAACAAGAACCAATCGCCCAACAAATATGCAAGAGAAAGTGGATATGGATTGGACACTCGCTGGGGAGGCCGTTGGGTGACATCGCGCGTCAGGCCAGTGCTCGAGTGGAACCCGAAAGGGAAGCGGCGAGTGGTTCGTCCAAGAGTGACATGGAGGAGATCGTGTGAGGAGGAGATGAAACAGTATGGATTAACATGGACGCAAGTGAAAAGTACAGCACAAGACAGAAGCAAGTGTAGGCGTGCAGTTGAAGCCCTATGTTCCACTAGGAACCCAAGGGAACAATAAATAAAGTGTGCCTGGTGGGGTAAGACAGATTACTGGGCTATTCAAATAGATTAACTTCGCCCAGTTTACTAATTCGCTAGTTTTCTAGCCGATCCCATGCTCGGGAAAAGACGGAAGGTTGAGCATTCGGTTAGCGACCCTATCCCTAATCACCACAGAAACTTCAAATCGCAAGAAGAATATAAAATGTCAACTTATTCCTCGCTGAAATCGGAGAGACAGAATGACACAAACTGGAGAAAACCTTCGGGAAGCCAGTGAACTGATATGTTTTTTCGATGGAAGCAGAAATAAGCATTAGGAACTGAAGTGTTCGTACAATGTACGAAGCTGGGAAGGCTGTCCAGGTTGCTAAAGAAATGAGAAGATACGGAGTAGAAGTGCTAAGAATCTTACAGGTCAGAAACTTGGAGCGTCAAGAAAAGTATTTTCACCCGGCTGCAGACTTTTATCAACACCTGCGTTTGCTCCATACTGGATATCTAGTAGCCAGGAAGAATTAGCGGCAAGAAACTAAGGGAATGAACCAGTCACGAATCTATCTCCCGAACAAATAAGCTTGGGGGAGAAGAGACGGATTGGACACCCGCTGAGGAGACCGTCGGGTGAATCGCACCCTAGGCCATCTCTCGAGTGGAACCCGAATAGAAAACAACGAATTAGGCGTCTGTGTGAGGAGGAGATGAGAACCTATGGGAATTTGTGGGTCCAGCTAAATATGACTACAGAGAACAGGACAAAGGGGGGATGTACTGTCGAAGCCACATATTCCACTCGGAACCCAAGGGAGTAATAATAATAAAACTTAATCACATTGGTATTAGATGGTTGGAGGCAATTGGCTACAGAAAGCCTTGGATCTAGGTTTCGTGCTAGTTGGCACTTATCAGCAAGGCGCATCTGCAACCTCGAAGGAACTCATGTCCCTTCTGAGATTCGAACCTATGTCACCCAGTGCTGCAGTCAGAGACGTTACACTGATGATTGCCAACTAGCAGGAAACCTAGGTCCAAGGCTTCCTGCTGACTGCCTCCAACCATCTAATATCAACAATTCATAGCACGCCATGATGGAGAGCAACCTGGAATGGTGACCACATTGCAAACCTGACTGACAGAATTCAGTCTGCACCGAAGATAGGACTAGACAAATTACACTAGTTACTGACTAGTGTCCAATCAAAAACTTAATCACAGTAGAATAAATGTCTCATTTCTAGTTCATTTATTGACTTAACTGTTTGAATGGCTCAGTAACATGTTCTATACCGTCAGCTCAATTATTTTATCTTCCAGTAGGTCACTTATAAACGTGGAAGTTTCATCTGATAACAAAAAGGCACATTTTGTAAGAATCACATTATACTTGTGTTTTCATATTAAAAGTCAATATTTACGCATTGTGAGAAGACTTTCGGCCACAATCAGCTCATTTACCCTGATGTCAGCTAACTGAAGTTTACTGAATTAGAGAATGTGAAAGTGGTCTACGCCAGATTACTATAATGACGGCTACGCATATGTAGGCAACTTACATGTTCTCTGATTGGTAGATTTCATCAGGGTCAATCAACTGATTACAGCTTTAATTCACTGCCAACACATTTTCATATCTCAGAATGAAGCAAGACTGGCGATAAATTTTACTAATACACACAAACAAAATAATTGAACTAATTACAGTATCCGATCAATTAATTCCTCGTATACGATACGCAAAAATGCACATCATAGTGTCATATAAATTTAATTAGTGATCAAATTACCCAAATGATTTATTCACTTCTTGAATGACATGATCAAATAGATTCACTAGGTGTTCGAGCGGATGGTGATTATAGATGAACCAGATTTTGGACAAAATTAATTTAATTTTAATGTATATGTGTATCTTTTTTTAACATGGAGAATGCTGTCAACCCATTTCATTACGCACATTGAGGTTGATAGACAGACTAGTCACCACTTAAGAATCGATATATATATATATATATATATATATATATATATATATATATATCCTAACGATTTCTAAGAAAGTGTTCTGTCTAACCTACTACATTAAGAAACTAAGACAATCTGGAATCACCCAACTTCTACCTTCACAATTTGTCAACTCTTGTATCTTACCTATTCTACTTTACTGCACCCTGTTAGTCTTTCCTGGGCTACTGAAAAAGGACTATACCATCCTGAGAAGGATGTTGAAGGTAGTTAGTAGGACTAGTGGTGTAAAACTCAGTCAGCTCGTCACTACATTAGTTGAAAGGCATCTGAATACATGCGAAAAATGGTCTAAAACCATACTCTTCGACCCCCAACACCCCCTCTATTCCCAACTCTCGCCTTGTATCTCATCAAGTAGAACCAGAAATCAGTATAAAATAATCTATGCTCGTATAACCAAGTACAGGAACTCAACGATACCATATTTGGCCCGTGTTCTAAGTGACAGAGACAATGTTAAGCGCGAAACCTATGACTTGCTTTGTTGTTAATAACATAATTTTAGGCTCTTTTATTTCTCTCTTATTTCGCATTCTATAGTGAACTCCTTCTTAAACATACTTAGCTACCTAAATTATTAACATTGGCTCCCTTTTTTGTACTTTACTCTATTCCTTCTTTTGTGTATCTACTGGTTCCGACCATATTAGCACTATGAGTATTACAAAATTGTCCTGTCATTAACCATCATGTAATTATTAGTTACTGTGGTTGTTGTTGTATTTTTGTTCGGCAATATTAACTGACAATCTTGGTTGTGAAAGCCATTATCACCATCTTAAAATTTTGTATTATGCAGGATTACTCATACTATTACTACAAACAGCGCATTAGATCTGACAATAAAAAAACAACAACCCTGAAATGTTATTTTATGATTGTTTAGTGTTGTTCAATCAAATTAACTGATCATCTTGGTGATAAACATTCTTAAATATCATTTCATAACTTCTTGTATGACTATAGCTTTACTGTCACCATGCATAATCATATCATAGCTTCCACTACCCAATACTGAGATATTATTTAATGTTGTTTATTTTCCTTTCTACTTCTTGGAAATTTTCGCATTAAAAAAAATTATTTTTGTTTCTTTATGTTTTTTGTTGCTGTTGTCTTTAAATTTATTTTTTGAAATACTCCTTTAAATGTTTGATAAAATTAGATGCAAATATTGTAGATATGTGCTGAAAATTCCACACTGTACCACTAGTACTGTTTCTGGAATAAAGCAAATTAATATATATATATATGTTTACATAAGCGTTTGGGGAGAGAGAGAAAGTATGATGGAGAGCACTAAAACTATCCCATAGATGCAAGAGGTTGCAAGCAAGGATATTTTCATATGAAAGAGACGAAAATTTGATTTTTCAGGTTAAATCTTGAAAATCAAAACTACTACATGTCTTTTAAAAGCGTTAACTTTATAAATGATTCTGTGGTGTGTGCTACTGACAAGATTTATCAGTAGTATATGAAGAGACATTCATCAGCACAATAAACATCAAGTAGCGGAGTGATAGATTTGACGTCAAAGAGGGCAAAACGTGGGAGGCACGAGAGAAGATAAAGAAATACAATAAGAAGGAAGGGCAGAAGTATCACAACACGGAATATCTGTGCGAATGACGATTTGAAGATAAGGTGTACATAATTTCCCTTTATAGAGATATCAAATTCCAAATAAATATTCCGTTAGCAAGTCTCTTGTCTACTACTGTCGTACAACTCTAATTAAAATAATATTCTGCTTATCTCCAACAATTCTAATGAACGATTAGCTTGTTTTATGATTATTTGTCCTCTGTATTTTCTGAATAATGCAGTAAGAATAGCTTTTGCAGGATTAGATGAATTCACTTCATAGAATTTTCGTCAGCTGCATACAGACTGACTGATAAACTATATAAGCAAGGAATTGGCAAAACACCATGATTGGTTTATATTTTAATATGTTTTTTTTGTAAAGTTATGTATATTAGAGTTAAACCTGATTAGGCCTAGTTGAAAACAGCACTGTTCTTTTACTATGGGAATATTTATTATTTTAAAAGGAAATTCCAACAAGTTAAAGTGAAGTCAGTGCTTACCATGGTAGTAATAAGTAACAGTCCCCTTTTGTACACGAAATTCAGGTTTCTCTCTTCAGATGATTATAGTTTCTGCTATTTGAAGTAGTCATGAAATGTTTTGTTTGTTCACCACCTTAAAAGATTCTTCTAAGTTTATTTGGTAAATTTTATCAGCCAGATGCTGAACTATGGCACTGTTAAATAACGCTGAATTTCTAAGACATAGACTCTTGGGAGTATGTTCAACAATTCTCTTTCCATACTTCCTACGTACTTGCAACTCAGATTTTAAGCTTCGTAGGATTTTAGTTCATTTCGATGTTCATTTGGTCATGAACCGCAATCATCTAGAGAACCATTTAGATCCAAAAAGTACTTGACGGAGGTTTCGTTCTAGTTTGGGGCTTTTCAGTAATGCTCGCTAATGACACCACTGGCGGGTTGAACCTAAAACATTCGGGATATGAATTAATTCCATCCACCCGACATAGTGAACTCTGCTAACTATGCATTCTCTTTAGAATTTTAAGAAACTCATCCTACAGCCACCAGTGAATTGTACTCAGGTTTTGTAGAATCTTTGGTCAGTTTGAATACTGAAGAGTTCTAAGCGAGAACGAAACAACTGTTCAATGATGCTCAGTTAGCAGTGATTCTGTAAATGATATAGATTCACGATGAATTCTGCATTGGAATGGATTTACCGTCGGCTAACAATTATTTTCATTTTTAAAATACTTTTTTAGTTTATTGACGGTTAATATTTTGAATAAGGCATTAAGAAGACAAATTTCGCGAGATGATATCATTTCGTAGTTTCTTTACAACCGCTTTACAACTAACATGGTTAACAATAATAAAATAAAGTTCATGACAATTACTCAGTTAAATAAAAAACAAAAGTACATACTGATGACCAATCATATTTAGATAGGTCATGTAGTCCATGGTAGGCGGAGATTGAAGTCTATTGCTTTTTGTACACACAGTTTAGGCTGTATGTGATTAATCCAAAGTGCTTCCATCACCTTCAATAACCTTGAATTAGAGTTATGTGAAATAATTGTGAAACAGTCATTAATATTGATTTTGTGACCTGACATTAATAAGTGCTTTGCAATGGATGATACTGGATTTCTATTCAGATTATTCGCATTGGGATTTTCTATATGATTTAGTAGCCATTTTGGAACATGTTCTTTCCAACGACATTGGAACATTCTCTGTTGGTTCTACCTATATAGGTGTCACCGCAGCTGCAGGTGAACTTGTAGATACAGTTTGAAGTAGAGTCCACAGAATTTCGTCCTTTAATCGTAGGTACAGGGATCGAAAATGTTCGGCATGTGAGAAAAAGAGATGCGGCGTAGAATGTGCGTTTGATGGCTGACCGAAGTCTTTGAGCTGTCAACTGCATAATCTGGTCACCCTTGAATCGTAGGTTAATAAAGATAGCTTTCTTTGGTACAGAAGCTGTCTTTTCGATATGTGGTCTTTCTTTACTGTGACAAGTGATAAAGTTTTCCGAATAACCATTAGCTAATAAAACTGAATGTATATTTTGAAACTCATCCATCAATGTGTCACTCGTGCATATTTTTCAGGCCCTTGAGAACAAACATTTCACTAGGGAACGTTTATACTGGATAGGAACAAAACTGGTAAAATGAAGATATTGTCCACTCCATGTCTGCTTACGAAAAATAGATCGCTTGATCGTTCCATCGTCTCTCCTAGTCGTTGAAATATCGAGGAAACCGAGTTTGTTATTCGATTCGAGTTCGGAAGTCACTCGGATATTTGGATGAATATGATTAAATAGGGTAATAAAGTTTTCAATAGATTTACTATTATTACCAATAATGAGAGTATCATCTACATAACGTTTGTAGAGCATAAATTCTCCAAGCATACCTTGCATTTGTCTCTCCAATTTCGACATGAAAATATCTGCTAAAAGGGGCCCAAGAGGGCTACCCATCGCAACACCATCGATTTGTTTGTATGCCTTTTCTTGGAAGGTGAATCTAAAATTTTCTGTACACATTAAGATGATGTCTGTGATGTAAGTTACAGGAATAGGTAAGTTTATTTCATTGCTTGTGATGTAATCATAAATGAAATCAACAGTTTCATTAAGGGGAACATTAGTGAATAAAGATTCTATGTCAATTGAACACATAACCTTATCCTTAATGTTCAAGGTGTCTAGCATATCTGTCAGATATTTTGGCAAGTATTCTTTAGTTTGTGATTAATCTTGATTTAGGCTGTTGTTATTTATTTGTGTTACTGATTTAAATTTTAAGCTCAGTTCATTAGGTTTTATTTTTTGAAAAAGGGTATACATGGGCTTGATTTTCTTTTGGTGTATCGAATAGTTGTTCGAATAAACTGAGTTGTTCATACGTTAACATTGTATTTTACTCTTTTGAATATATGTACCTCTGTGGCATGGTATAGTGTCACATACCATTGAATGTTTTACACTGATTTACTGGCTAAAAATCAGCTTTCAGACAAATGATATTTCAAAAATGAAAAACATAAATCACATTTCTAAAGTTATCTAATAAATTTACTTTAAAATATGTTTGACAGTAGACGTTATGGGATATAAAAAAGAATCACGGATAAAATACTGAATAGATTTTAAATTGAAAGTGTTGCATAGTTATTTTTTTGTTGGTATTTAGACTAATGGAGCTGTGCAATTCCAAAGAATTCTACGGTGCATAAAAGTCATCACAGTGGATGTCAGCTGACGTAGGTTTTTTTAGAAATGACATTCATTACTGAATTAGAAGTACATATATTTAGAAATTCATTGACATTTTAATAAGAATTGACTTATTCATTCAAGAAACGAATAGAGTAATAATGCATGATATTATAACTACTCTATTGTATGGCATCTGATGCTCACTAGTGACTGGCTACAGAACGAAGTTGACTGGAGTTCTAGTGAAAAGTCGTGACCAGTAAGGTCCATCCGGTTGCTTGTGGGGACAAATACTTGCTGATGATATTGGATGATGGTCGCACTAAAACCACGAATTAATAGAAGCTAGAAATCAAGGGCTACTGAATCGGATCCTAATGGTTGAATGACCTACAAGCTTGCTTTGTAACCGGAAGGTCCTGGGTTCAAACCCCAGTGGAAGAGTACTGCACCCCAAACTAGGACGAAACAACTGTCTGGCAGTAATCCCAGGTTTTCAATGGTTCTCTAACTTATATCAGTCCGTGGTCAAAATTGAATTAAAAATAGGAGTTTGCATAAAGCGATAACTTATTATGCTGTAAAAGACGTAAAGGACTTGGAAATTATGCAGTGCCAAAATATTCCAAAAAATTCCACTGAGAAGAGAAGTTGACTTCAGTCCCACTTTTTTCTTCTTGTTTAGATTTCTCGCGTCCCGAGGGGAACAGAAGACTCCAAGCTCTAAAATATCAGTAACAGTAGTGTTATTTTTACTAGAAATCTTTGCTAGCCTCACGCCTAAACTTTCCTCTTTTTCTGCATTTATTATCGGCTTGTAAACTAGACCAAGTTTAGAACTTCATTTCGTGCAAGTGTTAATTCATGCTGAATTTGAATTTAAATAAGGTTTTTAAACTGTTCAAGTTCTACTGATTTTAAAAGACAATACTACAGTTTGTATCTATTCCTTTGCGTATTGAGTATAATACTGAATATCAGGGTTGAGCATTGAAGCTCCATAGTGGTAGTGTTATTTTTACGGGATGGGGCTGCAAAGCTCACGTTAAATATTTCCTCTTCAGCAGTTTGCTGGTCAGGGGTCGAACTCCCGACCACGTGTGTGTGTGTTTGGTTAGCGAGTATTCTACTGCTGAGCTACCGACGCATCATAATATATATTGATGAACTCTAATAGGTAATTAAATGAGGAATAGAAGAAAAGTTTTCCAAAAATGTAAACTGAAGTAATCGTGAGAACAGAATAAATATTTTAAGTAACATTTGGAAGCTGATGGTACATACTTAACCTCTGTCTTTACCATGGATACCAGAAAGAGTTGAATTTCGAGGTAAATTCATGATTGTTCAAATTTATGCAATTAATCCTGTTTGTTTTCTCATTATAAGTCTCATTTTACATGATATAACTTCCCTTTGTGATCCTGTGAATTCCAACCGCTTACAGCTCAGCAGATAGCTAATTTGGAGAAATGTTCTTCTGTGAAATCGCTTTTTGCCTTTTCCACTGTCTCAAGAACTTTCAGGTTTTTGTTTTCAAAAATAATAAGTGAAACACCTTTTAATTGATTGGTTGAGTGAATTAATAATCATGTTGTGAGTTATGAAATTTTTACTTCAGCTTAGTATCAGTGTTCTCAAGCAGAATGATATTATAAATATTCATGAAAAGTTGATATTCACATAAAATCATAGAAAGGTTCCCATCCTGAAATCAACTAAAATAATTTTATTAGGGAATGGATATTGCTCAGAAACCAATAAAGTTGCTTAAATCCATAGTATGTCTACCAAAAGAGACAACAAGGGAAGAAGAAGAGCAAACAGCATCTATAAGATGAACTACATCAACTCAGAAAAACATTACATTTGTCAAGGTGACCATCTTCTACATCTCTGCCTTCAAAAACACAAGGTAACAGTCAATAGGGATGAAATTAATGCCACGATTCCAAAGTATAAGGACAACTCCATATACTATTTCGACTGAAAACTCTGGAAACCCTAAACATTAAAAAGAACACTAAGAATACCAGAGAAATTCTAGAAGCCTGATAATCAGAATAATCTACGATTAATAAACAACATGATATAGATTAAATTTATGAGGTAGCAGAGGACAATAATAGTAATAATAACATCCTTATTCTAGACAGCATTTCTACAGTGTACAGAATTCCAGAGGCGTTGATTGCATGATATTTTCTCTTCGTACAATATCTTCAAGTAAAATATTAATTGACAGTATATCCTGTGACACAATGGTCTCTGAGTTGAAGCACAAACCATTCCATTATGATATATCTGTTTTGTCTCCTTCAAGAAATCCACAATATCTGGTTGAAAGCCAATTATAAGATGTTCAGAAGTACATTTTGAAACCCGAGGACATAAGTGAAGAACATTTATCTCATGTACTGGAACACGTTGCCACCCACTATCAGGCCATTCCTCAAGTTTAGTAGGAACTTGCGAGTCAGGAACTTGGGAGCATACTAAATAAACAAAAGGGTTGTAACGACAGAAGGCAAGAGTCAGGCAACAGATCATTTATTAAGGAAATCAACGCATATTTATGTATTTTCATGTACATTACTATGGATATTTAAGCAAACAAACACAGTCTTCCGATTGGTTGTTTCTCACGACAAATCTTGGGAACGTAAATATTGACGTAAATTACTGTCTACCAATTTGGCTAGTAGACAGCTCTCACCACAGAGTGGATAATACTATTAGAGGTCGTATCTTAATCGATTAAAACAAACCGGAGAACAGGAAATATATGCCATAAAAAGATGGAAGTTTTTGGTAGCCCAGGTTTGAAGCAGGCAGCACACAAGTCATAATGACTAAAAGTCAGAAATCAAGTAAGCACAATAACCATTACCAACAAAGTGAACATGAAGATATGAAAACCTCCAGAGATAATCGATCATTTTCAAGTTTATCAAGTTAGACTATCATGACATTCATCAAGAACCCTCAAGAGTATGTTATGGGACAGCCACTCGCGAACAAGATCACTGTAGATATTTCATCAATAGAAAACTCCAAATATTTACTTCACATTGAAATTAGCCCTGAATATGTTGTCTGGAATGACAGCTGCATCGCTGTAGTTAATTACTTCAGTCTATTCAAAAAATTATAAAATATATGTAAGTGTATACTCAAATGCACTACTTCTAAATAACCGTGGATTGTAATACCTCGAAATTTCGTAACCCATATTTCATTCGATCGGAAAATCAGCTTTTAATTCTGCCTTTTTAGATTTCACTTGTTCCAATTTGTTACTAAGATTCATACAAAACATCTTTCTGTACGTTCTGCTAAAAATAATTAACACTTTGTCAATGCCATTATTATTTTTTGATATTTTTTTATTTCTTTACGTTCCCACTGGAATATAGTGTTTCAAGTTAGAGCTTTGAAGTTTCCGTAGCAGTGGTGATTATTTTTACAGGATGGGGTTGCTAGCCTCATGCACGATCTTCCCTCTTTACCAGTCTTACTACTGGCTTAGCGAGGTAAAAGAGTGCATCCACCGGCCGGGAATCAAAACTCGGACCACCTGCGTGGTTGGTGAGCCTTCTACCGCTGGGCCACCGATGCATTTGTCAATGGCTACTTTTGTTTATCTTGCTTTCTGAATGATGACGACTACCCGACAAGAAGAATTCGTACTTCATGAATACTGTTCTTTCAATGGAAAAAATGTGTTATGCTTTGATTATAAAGGCGTCCAACAGTGTCATATTCAGTGTCTTGCAAGATATCACACTGTGTAAAGACAGTTATCACTTAAATAGTATACAACAAGTATAGAACATAGTAAGCTTTCTTTAATATCACTTTTACATTTCAAATAATATAAGTTCCTTCTGCTATTATTCAGAGGTATAGCTTCAATACACTACTAGTCTTGGTAAATGTTAGTATTATATTTAACTGATTTAAGAATACAGGTGAGAGAGTCTTCACTTCTATCAGTATAATTCCTACTTAACTAATGTCTATCAGAAACCAACTGCTTTAAGATCATAATTATAGTCCTTAGGTTGAGAACCTGGAATGAGTTACCTGTCCAATAGTATTTGTGTTTTAATGCTGTAGCCTATGGCTGAATAGCTTTTAGCTGATGCAAAACAGGAAATAGGCCTCTATGAAATTATGAAGGCTTATCAAAAAAAGTGACTGAAACTTAGGATATGCTAGTAAATCTGCTTTATTGTTTATAGTTAAAAGAGTAAGAAACATCCTACCCGTATAGGGATGCAGACTTTCTATTAGAAACACTTTTCTTCGACATTATACATTTAATTAAGGCTTAAAAAGACCAGTCTATTTGATAATAAGGAATCATTGAAAGTGAAATGAAAGCGAACATCACAATGAAATTCGAATAAATGTTCTGTCCTACCTCCTTGACGAGCTTTGAAGCTCAAGCGGCCTAGTGGATAACGCTTTTACCATCTAGATGTCCTACTGACTGGGTTGAGTTGGTGATTTAGTGGCAGGATCCTTGCCAGTCAAGCATGTGGTGCGGGTTTGATTCTTGTCCGACGCATTTCTACACCTTGCCTAGGCTGTTTGTCGGTAGTAATCCTTGCAAAGGGAGAAGGTTGGGAGCGACACTGACAATACCATCGCCCAAAAACAATACCACTTTTAAGTAACAGTTCAAACGATTCAAGCCCTATGTTCCACTCAGAACGAAAGGGGATAAAAAAATATTTACTTGAGGACAGATTTACATACATTGATTTAGTATTTAGATAGCGAAATCTTGTAAGATATATATTTTTTCAAGTATTGGTTTGTAGGAATTTTGTTTGATTGGTTGAAGGATTTCATTGTGGGCCGACATCAGTTTGAAAACCATTGGGAAACAAAATGGGAGTAGCTGACAGCTGCTTCGTCCTAGTTTGGGATTCTTTTGTGGTACTCACCCGCCGTCAGGATTTGAACCCAGGACCTTCTGGTTACAAGACGACCTCGTAGACCATTAAGCCACTGGGTCCCGATCCATGGCCCATGAATTTTAACTTTTACCAATTCAAGACATGGGGCGATCACTTGGCAATGTCTTCGATAAGTAACTGTCCTCACCTTCGACCTGCAGTACCCTACTGGTCATATGGATTTTAGCCATCTGAATGCACTGAATTAGTTTACCTTTATTTTGCCAAGTTTTTTGTGTGCAATTTTATTCAGAACTGACAATGGAATGCTGCGTTCAAGATTTATGGAGCGATATAATCCTTCACTAAGTTTTATAAAAATTCAGCTGAATTCTGTCTAGATAAAATGAAATTTGTGCTCAGAATTTCACTATAAACTACCAACGAAATAAACTTAAGCGATGCTAAATTTGTGATAATATAAAAGTAACAGTTCAATAATTCTGATATACCCATAGTAACCGATTTATTTGATCCAGTTCATTTCGATGAATAGGGTTGTCTTCAAGTAAAACTCTTCATAATATTAACTGAATAATCTTTGGAAAGTATTCAATGACACAACTTCACCTGCAGTACTGGCTGATTGAACTGTATGAACCAAAGGAGGTTTTTCCACAAACTGAAGCCAACAAAAAACCACTGTAACCCGTGAAGTGGGAAACTATTATTTTGATAATGAGAACGTGTAGTGCCCCTATATTAAGCCTAACTATACGCTTATAAAACTAATTCATGTACTCATGTTATACGCTTACAGAAATTAATTTTACATATGCTTGTGGAATATTTGTCATTGTATTATTGAACATTGCTTTTCGTTTGTTATATATATATATATATATATATATATATATATTACGCGGTTATTCACTTTTGCTTTCGCCTAGCGCTTTTTGAAATTTGGCTTCGTTAACAGTGCATCTTTTCAAGTTTTCACTTGTTCTTCTTAATACAACGTTGTTCGTCTTTGACCGTATTTAGTACTAGTGTAACAACAGAAGACAAGGGCCAAGCAACAGATCGTTTATTAAGGAAAATCAACACATATTTATAGATTTTAGTGTACATTATTGTAGATTATTGTTAGTAGAAAATACAGTCTTTTGATTGGTTGTTTCTCACAGAAAGTTAACCTTGCATCTCTTTGTGGCTGTGTCAGATCATCATCTATATGCCAACTGTATCCGCCTACGCAAAGCCTTTGTTCTCATTTTCTCACCATCAATATTGGGGACATAAACATTGACGTCAGTTACTGTCTACCAACTTTGACTAGCAGCCAGCTCTCACCACACTAGACATAGGAGAACGTGAAAATGCTGATGTACTATAGTATCATAATTGGAATCATAATAAGTACTCCACAAACGTACATAGATGTGCGGAGCTTGTTATAGGTTCATCAAACTTTGATGTAATCAGATTATCATTTAGCTTTTAGTTACAGGATTTCATCATGAGCTGATATCGATTACAGAACCATTGGAAAACTTGGGAGTACTAGAAAGCTGCTTCATTCTAGTTTGGGACTCTTCGGCAGTACGCACCCACCGGGGTTCGAACTTAGGTACTTCTGATTACAAGGTGAGGTCGTAGACCATTAAGCCACCGGGACCCTATCCAATGGCTTTTGAATTCCAACTTCTGCTTTTAGTCTGGCATTCAGTGTTTGGTGATTTCTAAGTTTTGCAAATTTATGATATAAAGATTCAATCAACATTACTGGTGACATCGCCGATAGTGGACCCTGCTAATCATGAATCCTCAACATAGTTTCTGTTAAATAATTTTTTCTGTTTTCTGTCTTACCCCTAGACCCTCTCTTACTTTGAAAGCGTATAAATTGATGATGAAAACTTAAACTTAAAACTGTAATGCTTACATTTTTGATGTGTCAATTTTATGGTATTTCTTCTCTATTACCACTTATATATTAAAGTATGTTATTATCATCTATATAACTATTGTGATTTCAGGTAGTCTGCAGATGATGAGAACCTTTGAAATGGAATGTTGTCATTTTATACTGCAAATTTTGTCTTCGTTTCTTTATCGAAATTTATCAAGGGAACCAAATGTGGGAAATCGGCATACATTAATTTCGAAATCACTGTACTTATCTCAATCCAGGAGAAGAATTTTCTCTGTGCCAGTATTTTGCAAGGATAAATCCTGTTGCTGTGTTTCTTATCTGTACTGGTTTCACCCTATGAAGAGTGATCAAAGTTCTGTATCTCTACAGTAAGTATTACTACAATTAATCTTCAGTCATTCAACACAATAGGAGAAATAGAGTAATATGTTTGGCTTTCTCTTGGCCTCAAACATATTCATATTCTCAAGTCTTGGTTTTGCAGGAATTTGATTTGATTTGTTGAACGATTTCATCATGAGCTGATATCCCTTAGAGAACCATTAGAAGACCGACTGGGACTAATGGACAGCTGTTTCATAAGTCTAGTCTGGGACTCTTCATCAGTGTGCATCCCCCAGAGTTCGGACCCAGAACCTCGTAGATCATTGAGCCACTGGGACCCAATCCACTGACCAGTCCATGAATTCTAACTTCTGCCAATTCATATTCAGTGTAATGATCAACATCTTGGCGGAAAGCGATTTTCTGATTAATTTCATCTTCTTCCTCCGAGTAAGTCTTTTTAAAGATAATCTATAAACTGTCGTATGGCAAGTAAAATTGAACACTGAAAATATTTTTAGTAAGTACGTGTAAAAGAAAAGTCAAGTGCTTATTAAATTTAAACTCTTTAATTATATTTATGTGCAATTACACTAATTGAATATGTCAGTCACAACAACATAAAAACCTACTGATGAACAAACTTCAAGTACAGTAAAAACGACTAATTCTGAATTAAGGTAGAACAGCTTTTGAAATATTGACTCAATAATTTATAATAATTTACTTATTTTAATGTGCTTTAACAATTAATTGGCTCATTTGTACTTGGCTTTGTTTAAACAGTGATGTTATAATGAAGAGCACAGGTTTACAATGCAGAGTTGTTCACTTACCGATTTTCATTGCAACTAAAAGTTAAAATATAACATTCTTAAAAAGAAACTCCAATTTGAACAAATGACTTTTGTCCCACTTCTTACTGAATTTCTCCTGAACTTCTTTTTCTGCATTTCATGCCTTCTTTGATTAGACACTAAACAGTAGCTAATTTCAAGTGTCAAGTCCTTTCTTCGGTGACAAGTGGATTCCGTAAGTCAAATTTGCAATGTGGCCACCATGCTAGGTGGCTTGCCATCACGATGTACTACACTGCACCGTGAATTGTTGATATTAGATGGTGGTTACATTACAAAGTTGAATCACAGAATTCAGTCTGCACCAAAGAAAGGACTAGACACATTACACTAGTTACTAGCTGGTGTCCAATGGAAGTATCCACTGCAATCCTACAGAAGGTCAATCGAGAACCCGAATAGCCCAGCAGTAACGTCTCTGACTGTAGTACTGGGTGACCAGGGTTCAGATCTCGGAAGGTACATGAATTCCTTCAAGACTGCAGACATGCCTTGCTGACTACCACTAGCAAATACGAAACCTAGTTCCAGAGTTTCCTACAGATTGTCTCCAACCATCTAACAATAACTTCATTAATTTATCTACCTCTATTTTCTGAGAGTTCATCTATCACTTCTTTTACAGAATACATAACACTATATGCTACTGAAAAATGCCTGACAGTAGCACTTGCCATAATATCAATTATAGGTGCGAGAAACTTCAAAGGAATCAGTATTTTTATTTTTACCTAATCATTAATAATAATTCGCTTTATTCCAAAACAGTACTTGTGATATAGAATGGAATTCTCAGCATTTTTACTACAGTATTGCATCCAGTTAGTACATTATCAATAAATAAAATTCTACATAGATTAAGGAAATCTCAGTTCATTATGACAACAACATATTGGCATGTCGGTAGCAAAGCCAAAATTGAACAGTGTTTGAAGGTGTTAGAAAAGTAGATACTATCATATTTACTGGCGTAAGCGGTAACAAAAGGTCGAGATATACAGAGTGTGAAAGAACGAAGAAGAATGTTTTAATAGAGTTTGTAAGGAAGAAAGAAACAAAGCAGCACATAACAGAAAAAGAGAGAGAGAAAAGGAAAAGAAAGAAAGAAAATGTTGTACCTATAAATGATATGAGTTGGAAAGACGAGGTCCAGTTGTTCTACTGACTATTTAATAAGTTATAAGTTTCACGCCTAATGCTTTCTTTATCGCACAGAACACGAGCTAAGTAGGGTATGGTTGAGTTTTTGTACTTGCTGGTGCGAGCATATAGTTTTCTATATAGGCTTCTGGTTTTGCCTGATGAGATGCAAGGGGAGAGTTGTGAGTGGAGAGGGTGGTGTGAGTTAGATAAAATGGATTTGGCCCATTTTTCACATGAGTCCATGTGCCTGTCAACCAGAATATTAACAAGCTGGTTAAGTGGCACGTTGCTTACCCTGCTGACAACCTTTAACATCCTGCGTAATATGTTATAGTCTTTCTTCAGTAGCCCTGGAAAAACTAAGGGGGAACAACAGAGAATAATAGGCAGAATGCGAGAGTTAACGAATCGTAAGAGTAAGGGTTGGGTTATACCAGAATGTCTTAACTTCTTGATGTAGAAGGTAAGACGGAATATTTTCTTAGAAATCGTCAAGATATGAGACGACCAGGAGAGATCAGCAGATAGAATGACGCCTAGGTATTTAATTTCCGACTTGGTTTCTATTTCAGTGCCATCTATGTTGCACACCTCGTGAGAGCTAACCAGTTTGTTTAGGTCGGATTTATGCCTAAAGGTGAAATTGACTGTTTGGCATTTGGAGGGGTTTAAGGTAAGACCGTTTTCCTTGGACCACTGGCTGATTTCTGACAGAAAGCCATTTAGTTTAGAGCAGTCACTTTGACATTTGACAGGCAAAGATACTGTCAGGTCGTCAGCATATTTGACAAAATTAATGTCATTTGAAGATGGTAAGTCATGTAGAAAGAAAGAAAAGAGAAGTGGGGAGAGTACAGCACCTTGCAGTGAACATCACTAGTGTTTCTATGAGATAAGGGCAGAAATCATCAGATGTTACATACAACGTGATAATATGTAATCTTTAACATAGAATTCGTTTGCCCGTACTTCGTAACTTTAGTCAAACGCTCAACATTAACTGGCGATTACGTAAGACAGTGTATAGGTGTATAGTGTCAGTTTAAATTTGGTTCATTTTGACAGATGCAGGCTTTTTAAATAGAACCTTGGTTTCCTAGTACCAACTGATTTCTATTTCTATTCATAGACCAAAGTAAACTATGTGGATCATTGGTGAAAGATATCTAACTTAAATGTAATCATAAATGAACTTTTGTTTTCAGTCGGTAGTAGCAGTGAAGACTCACGAATACATAGTGAATTGAGTTCAACTTTTCATGAAGAAGGCAATTTAATAATGTAGTCACTTTACTCATCACTGAATTCACTTTAATTCTCATGTATCTGAGGGCAAATAAATCAGTCTTTTGAAAATTTATTAAAACTGATGGTATACCATGCCCCTAGGTATCCAAGTTTGAACAAGCGATACTAGAACATAAGTAAAAACAATGTATATTTGGTGCAACAGACTACATGATATCGCGAAAAGCCAGCTTTCAGACCTACTGTCTAGATATGAATATGAAGCAGCATTTAGTGCTAAAGATTAGCAAGAATTCTGGGGCCATCTAAACAGATACCTCATAAAATTTTTTTTCGATTTATAATTTAGCATTAAATATCGAAAAATTATATCACTTATGTCATTACGTGAACACAGCAACGGACTACGCTGCTACAATAAGTGTCTTTGCTAGGACAAACGATAAATCCTCTTATTTATTAGATAGCATACTTTTTGTAAATGTGACATTTTTTCCTTTACAACCTCTTTTACACAAATGGAGTTTATGTGGTTCATAACAAAACCTATGGTGGTAACTGCAACCACATATATATATATAACTTAGAGTTAATAAAACTTTTCAAGTGCTGGTTTGTAGGGATTTGATTTATCTCAGGTTTGATCTAGAACTGGTTTCAGGTAGTACTAGACAGCTGTTTTGTGCGAGTTTAGGGCTATTAAGCAGTACGCACTCATGACTTCACACGAGATCTCGAAATGGTGGAAGTTAGAATTGAAGGGTCTTTGGATTCCGTCCCAGTAGCTCAATGGTGTACTAGTTTGCCTTGTAACCTGAAGGCTGTTTAGCACAACTCATGGTAGGGTGATTAGTGCGTACTGCTGAGCAGCTTCAAACAGGGACAGAGCAGCTGTCCAGTGCTCCCTGGTTTCATTTGTTCTCTAACTGAAGTCAGTTATTGATCAAACGTGATACTGATCAAAATTCCTGAAAATTCTAAATACTCACTCATTAGTGTGTGTTATTCATATCAAATGCAAAGTTGTTTCGTAAAACAGCCTCCTCAGTGTAAACCCGATGCACCTCCATTTTCTCCTAAATATTTTTTGAGCAATCGGCTCTTGCCAGTTGGTTTGTTCCCAGCCAGAGTTTCTTGTTGCTACTTCTTTCTGGCCTGCTGGCCATTTGATCTTCAGTTTGGGGACAGCCAGCGAAGGTAGCAGCTTTTTATGAAAGTCTCCAACTTGTTGGAAATCCTTTTTGTTACACGTTGGCTAAGTTTCTGATCAGTGTGTTTTGACTCACTATAGATAACATTGAAGGAAATTCGGATACATGTCATGATGTTAATAAAAATATTTGATTTATTTATACGCATGACATATATTTTATGAATGAAATGGACCAAGTGCTTGAAGACAGTACGAATCATAAAACTAATGAGATCTGACTAATTGATCATGATATCACTTTAACTACTAGTGATAGTTAGATGAATATTGTTTAAGATGGGAAATTCCAATTGGTTTGAAGAACAGTTACAGAAGAGAAAGAACTAATCAGGATATTACACTATGGATAAATGGAATAAGCACGAAAGCATTAACTTATTTTTGTTGGTGTATAACGAGCATGGTGTATTACTAATTGGATAAATGGTAATGTACTGTCCAGAACATCTGATTATTGTGGATACCATCCTATGGGGACAGATGGTTTCTCATTGCGGAACTATCCTACACTATCATTTTGTATGCTGGCTGACAGTGATTGTCGTTTATTGTCAAGTATGTTTTCCAAGAAAGGTTCCAATTTATTTCTTAAAAGTCATGAAATAGCATTGAAAAAAAACTTGTGAGTAGTTGAGAATTATGAATTGCTTGACAGGTCCGTCAATTAATCTTCCACTAATCCTCATTTAGAACCGTTGACTGAAGAGAAATACATGATAGTAAAAACAAGAAACAATGTATTTCATGCTATTCAGTATGTTTTTAAGTCTCATTTTACGTCTTTTTGGCAACTGTTCATTAGTATATCTGTTGTACAGTTGTTTGATGTTAACAACGCCTTAACTTTTGTAGGGTGTTACCATTCAAAACTCTTGTCACTGGATTTCCTTAACTACTTGACAGTTGTTTATTGTCACTTTGCTTTTGTTCAGTTTTCTTTCTTATAACAGGTAAAGGTGAATAAAGTCAATATTCATTCCTGTTAACTGATTAGTAATATGAAAGCAATCTAGTGGCTTTTCACTACTTTGTTAAGCAATCATATGAAATGTAAAAATGATTGATTGAATTCCAATAACATTGATCATAAGGTTTCTATTTAGACTAGTTGTAAATTGAGTGTTTCTATGGTTGACGCTTAGATTCGCTTGATAACAGATTTTGCAACAAATCGACATGATCTAAATGACAAATTAAAATTGAAAAACTCTAGATAGCGGTTCCTCGGTAGTTTAAAACTCCTTACGATTGTACTGGGGAGTGGAGAATAGAAATATAATGTTCCGTTTTGAATAAGTTGATATCAAGTTAGTAGATGGGAAAAGACTAGCTGAAATTCTAATTTTCGATTCTTTTGAATTCCCAGTGAAACATATGGCCCTAGACTTTCAGGGTTAATACTAGTGGTGGGATTGTTTTTCACGGGGTACAGTTGGTAGGCTTGTGATCAACCTTCACTCCCATCTCGGGCTTACTTTCATTTGGTAAACTGGGCAAGGTTTAAAAGTGCGCTGTCTGGGAATCGAACCTTGACCATGTGCGTGTGTGACGAGTATTCTACCATTAAGCCACTAGTACACAAAAAGCATGTGTTGGAGATAGTATACGAACTATCTTTAAATATAACTAAGTGAACTTTATGGGCTACAGCTTCTCACTGGAGCTTCAAATAATTGATTTCGAAGTGATTGCAGAATATTGAATCTTTTTGACTATTAACGAAGTTTAAATAAACAATTTATTTCCCCTCTAATACTGAATGTTTCTGTGATATTTCAATATGTCACATAAGTAAGACTGTTGCGTAATTTGCATATGAAAGTTTAACTGATGAAACAGTCAACTTTACCAAGTAAATTCATATAAGTTTGGTTATGATAATTATGTCATTCAACACTGAGTCAGATTTCTAGCTACAGCTTTTGATTTCATGCATAGGAACTGTGGTCAAGATATGACGGAATAGTTCTAAAATAAGTGGGCATCGAGTGAGAAGTGGTTATGTGTAAAAATTATATTTGTAAAATCTCAGGGAAATTGGAATGAGCAATTCCAACTTTTCGTTCAGCCATCTGATTCGCACTTGTTCAGGGGAATTAATCGAAATTAACATAACAGAGGTTTAAACATAAAAAAGGACATCTCGTATTTTAAAAACTTTGTCCAATCATATGATCACGAAACAATCATCAGAATATAATAAACAAAAATGTGTGAGTTGTGACCAAAATTACCTCAGATTTACAAGTATGTTCTACTTTGTACATTAAGTACCTTGTACTTCTCTTCAAAATTTTAGTGATTACATTCGACTAAATGTTCATGGTTGTAGATAACTGAAGTTCGGACCAGATTGCCGAATAAAATGTTGGAATTACTTTTTTCAATTTAGCTGAGATTTTACAAATTAATTTCATTTGTTAGATTTCTTCACGAACCAGAATCAATTGTGAAGATCGTTGAAAACCAAAGAACACTAGACAAGTGTTCTGCCCTATTTTGAGACTTTTCGTCAATGCACACCTAGAACCCGACCACAGATCGAACACGAGACCTTCACATTACAAGGCCACGCCCACTAGCCGTTTAGCCACTTGGGCTGGAATTGAATGACAGCGACTTTTAACTTTATTAATTTGCAATACAGCGCTACCCTCATTAATGCCTTCGATGAGCGACCACTCCACCTTCACAATAGTGGACACCAGTGGTCGTGACTTCTCACTCCAGCTTCAGGACATCTACCCAATATCCATCAGTGATCTGGCGATTGATATTTGGGTTATTGGGATGAATTCCAGCCAAAATGCCTAAATAGTCAGTGGACTTGGACATGTTACCTTAAGGCTCCAGGTTCGATCTCTGGTGGGTTCCTGGGTGCACACTACCGAAGAGTCCCAAAGTAGGACGAAACAGCTTTCCAGTACTCCCAGGTGGATTTCCACTGGGGTTCGTACGAAGGACCTTCCGGTTACAAAACGAGCTTGCGGAACATTAAGCCACTAGGACCCAATCCAATGAACAGTGCATGAATCCCAACTTCTTTTTCCAGTTCACGATTGCGCGACTGGCACTAGCCAATATCATCCGTGGCGAGTATTTGTCCTAACTCTCAACCTGCTGTACCCAATTGGTCACAACTTCTCACTAGAATTCCAGGCCAATCGCCTTGTAACCGGAAGGCCCTGGATTCTAACCAAAGTAGGATGAAACAGCTGTCCAGTACTCCAGGTGGTTTTCCAATGTTTCTTTAACCATCGTCTGCTCACGATGCAATCCTGAAACCAGTCAAATCCCGCAAACAAACATTTGTATATTCTGGTCGATAGGGTCCTTCATTCTACAGAGCTTGTCGCTGAGTAAGTTTTTAGGTTTAAATGACACTGATTGGCATTCAAACACTTGCAATAGAAGTGACACAACACCAGTACCAGAGATATAGAAAGAAAAATCAAAGGATAATAATCAACGGAAGTAAACAAAATTCGAAAGTTATGTGAGCACCTTGTTATTATTATGAGCAATAAATTATGCTCGAAGCGTAATCAGCAAATAATACTGCACTACTGTATATTTTACCAGTAATACTGCGTACATTTCTTTGTTGAATAAAATATAGCGCCACATTTGATGTAAGGAGTCCAGCTAACACGATTTACCTACCTACTCCTCTCAGGAAATAGATTTCCTAAATCAGCAGAATATTTCTTCTAAAAAAAAACTTTTAGCAAAATGTCGATAATTGATCACGTGATAAGTTTCATTTATAAAGTGTGCATTGCAAATACTTTTCTCTACCTTGAAATAATTAATCGATGATCATTGTAAAAGCTGTACTCTTATTTTGTAGAAGAGCAGTTGTAAAAATAGACACTGTTTTGAATAGCGCTTGTTAAGACATGTTAGTGATTCGGAGTAACTTCATTGAAGCATGATGGGCGTTAACAAAATAAAATAAATAGCTAATTCTACATTTTATTATTCAAAACAACGGTGATTTCTTTGTGAAAATTCAAACTCAGTAATGTTTACCTACCAGTATTTATAATTTCTTTTTCTGTCAGAGTAAAACTGCAAAATAAAATGTACCACTAATATAAGATAACATAATTAGAGAATAGGAGAAGGTAAATGGAATGAATAAAGCTAGATGAAAGAAATATCATTATCGGGATCGAGTGTAACGCGTATTTTGAATCATGCCGTATTAAGTTAAAAATAATGATGGTGAGCTACCTAGAATGGTGGCCACATTGCAAAACCTGACCGATAGAATTTAGTCTGCACCAAAGAGAGGACTAGACACGTCACACTAGTTACTAGTGTCCAATCCAAATACCCACTACAAACCTACAGGAGGTCAATAGCGAGCCCCAATTGCTCAGTGGTAACGTCTCTGACTGCAGTTGGCACTGGGTGACGCGGGTCCGAATCTCAGAAGGGACATGAGTTCCTTCAAGGTTGCAGATACGCCTTGCTGACTGGTGAGTGCCAACTTGCACGAAACCTAGGTCCAAGGCTTCCTGCTGATTGCCTCCAACTATCTAATATCATCAAAAATAATAAGTCTCAGACTATTCATTCATTTCATTGAAATATAAATTAAAAATGGCATTATATTCTACATTTAGAAATTTTACAGTTCAAAGTGAAAATCTCTTAGAAAATCAGATATATTCAGACCATAATATATGGTCTTCTTGATGACATTAATAATAACTAATAATAATCAAAGACTCAAACAAAGTAGCCTGATGATATGAGTAGTTAGAAATCATTTACACCGACAAGTAGCTCCTGTTAACCAGATCAAAGCGTTCCAAACACCAGGTAACTGTTTTGTTTGTCTGAGGTGAAGCTTATCATCGACACATCTGGTTAAACGTAGAGAATTCAGCCGAATCTTTTTCCACTCATTCGAATTCTAGCTACCTACTTGAGTGAACTCATAAAACATATAATCGAATTCGTCATTTGCAAATGATGTTTGTTTTTCATAGGATATATGTGGACTATGTGGTATTTAAATGATAATCATTCTTTGGCAATATGTTTTTAACTTAATGTAGTCAAGAGGTTATTCAAAATAGTACAACATTTGTCTTTGCTATTGCTGTAAAGAGTTCATTGTTGTTTTATAAATCTTAGAGTGCATCATTCAATCGATGTTATAAGTCTATCAATGTTTTTTCAAATGCTTTTGATTGGACACTAGTTAGTAACTAGTGTAATATCTCTAGTCCTCTGTTTGCTGCAGACTGAATTCTATCAGTCACGTTTCCGATGTGGCCACTATTCTAGGTGGCTCACCATCACGCGTACTATGAATTGTTGATATTACATGGTTGGAAGCAATCCGCAAGAAACCTTGGACCCTGGACGTTACCACTGAGCTCAATGAGCTCATATCATATCATATACATATATCAGTAATAATATCTTCCATATCACTGGTATTTGCATTGAGTTATTTCTGTTACATGTGTTGAGTGTAGACTCAATGAAACAGGATTCAGTAATCAATCTCTCTCTCTACCTACTTATATTACTTCTTAGAATTTTAACCCTCTCTCACCCTATTGTGTGTTAGTGCATGCAGTGCAATCTTTGAGCTTTTTTCTAAATTACTTATCTTTTCGGGGTCAACCATTCTTACCTTAGCTAAATTCTTATGTTCCGACAATCTGACTACCCCCGACTTACTAGTTTGGCCTATGTAGTTGACCTCACAGTCATTGCAAGGTATATTGTAAATTATATTATTTTGTTTAATTGGGTTCATCGAGTCTTTTACCCTACAGAGTTTGTCTCTGAGTGAGTTTGTCGGTTTGAATGCCCACCTAATTCCTGCTCTATTGAGAATCCTACGTAGGGCCTCAGATGTCCCCTCCTTATATGGTAAAACTGTAGATGCCTTATATTATGTCTTATTTATGTTATCATTATTAGTTTGACTATTATATAGGTGAAAAAGTTGTGTGAGTAGTGACTTCATATAATTATGAGCAATAGTTTATGCTCAAAACGTCATTAGTAAATATTACTGTATAACAGTGTGTCTTATCAAAATAAAATCTTATCTATAATGGCTTTATACTCTACCACAGTGCCCAAGTTTTATACTTATATTATTATTCCGTTGGATTTCTAGTGGAACACAGGGCCTCAGCAGCAAATCTCCATGTCACACTTTTCTCTGTAGTCTTTTTAAGCTGGTTCCACAATTACTCATAAGCTTCCATTTCCTCCTCACACAACCATCTCATCCATGTCACCGTGGGACCAATACCAAGCTCGTCGCTTCCAATTTGGATTCCACTCGAGGGCCTGATAAATGCGTAAATGTAGGTGTACAAATTTACAACAAGAATTTCTTAGCCAACACTCAGTTAGATCAAGAATCAATAAAGATAAAGACACGAATAACAAGATAAAAATATTTTATTGGTATATAATGAATAATGATGACTGATTACAGTGTCAGATATCGATCAGTTAATTGAAATATTTACCCTAATACATGATAATGGTAACAGTTCAAACCAGTGAAACTTATTTTGACAATAAAATAAATTGACATTGCGAAGAAAGCTGCATTTTCTTTCTGAATCAATCAACATTTAGACAGCAGAATACAGACGTATTTGACAGGAGAATTGCTTATTTCTCAGAATGACATACAGTGGTGACAAAATAAGAACAAACCTCATATTGAAATTTGAATTTGCGGAGGTTATTCATATTTTCTCCTTCTTTTGTCTTCATTTCTTTCTTTTTATATTGTTTTACAGTGTTCTTCTTTGCAAGTTAATCCATCTTTCCAGCATTCAAAATTACAGCAGAACACGTTACACAACAGACTACTTACAAATTATTGTCACTAGCCTACTTCACACTGGTACTAAGTATTTATTTGTTTAGTTTATTTTTCGAAATACTCAGATTATAGAATTTTATACCATGTTACAGTTATGGAGATGACTGTAATTATTATTATTCTTGGATTTCACTGGCTTTTGATGGTGTTTTTGGTATAATTTTGAGTAATTTTCTAATCTGCTATTGTGGTTTCCAAGTGTTGGTTTGCAGGGATTTGATTTATTGGTTTCAGGATTTCATCATGAAGTGACATCCATTAGAGAACCATCGGAAAACCAGGGAGTACTGGACAGCTGTTTCATCCTACTTTGAGACTCTTCAGTGATCATGAAACCAATCAAATCCCTGCAAACCAACACTTGAATATCAACCTGATGCTCACTAGTGAGTGGTCCTATTTAAGTAGGTAGTTACCTGGGTTCTAGTAGGGATTCGTGACCAGTGGGGTACAGCAGGTCGAATCCTGGCGGTGGATGCGTACTGCTGGAGAATCCCAAAGTAGAACGAAACAGCTTTTCAGTAGCCCCCAGGTGGTTTTCCAATTGTTCTTTAACCGATGTCAAATCATGATGAAATTGTGATACTAATCTGGTTTTCATGGCTCACAGTGGTTAGGACTCTCGCTGACAATGCACATGGGCCTGGGTTCGATCCCCTACCGACGCACACCCGATATCTATGGTCGGCCTGCGAAATTTGGGCTACCAGTATCCATGCTGAAAATGCCATACTTGTACTGAAACTACGGTGTGGCATCAAGCTGTAATCAAAATAAAAAAATAATATATATACATATATATGAATATTCATATATACTGAAATAAAGCAGAAAGAAAATAAATGTTGTTAGATATTATCATGTCTCAGTTTCTTTACAGTCTTGTTATAACTTGTTATAACGGTTGACAATAATAAAATATCTGACAACTAACCAACTATATGAAATAAAAGAACATATTAACAGTGAGTTATATTTTACTAAGTTATATAGTCCAGAGTAGACAAAGGTTAACATTTTTTGTTCATTATACACAATTCAGGGTACATGTGAATAATCCATGATTTCTCTTTCATTGCTTTTATTAAGTCTCATCTAAAATTAGTGTTGATTTTGTGGTCAAACATTAACAAATGTTTCCTTATGGATGTAATGATGTCGAACTTCTCTTCAGAATAAGTACATTTGGATTTTTTCTACGTTCTTTCCTATGAAATCGGAACATTCTGTTGAGTGTATTCGTAAACGTGTTCCTATGACTGCAGGTGAAATTGTGGGTATAATGAGGAGTAGAATTTATAAAATTTCATTTCTATTCATGAATAATCCCCATCCAGATATAAATGAAAACAAAACATGCAGTTCAGCTTTCATTTTTCATTCATAGATGTATGAAATGAAAGTGCTCAACAGCTTAGAAAAAGGAATGTAGCGTAGAATTTGTACCTGACAGCTGACTGAAGCCTTTAAGTTGTCATTTCAATTATTTCGTAATATTCGAATGTTATTCTAATAAAGATAATGTGTTTGTTACAAAGAGTATCTCGTCAAATGGTGATTTTTATTTTCTGTAATATAAAATGAAGTGTTCGGGAGACTCACTAACTCTTATATTTGAATGTATGCATTGCTGTTCACTTGTCCAAGTTGTAATGGTTGGTTATTAATACCTTCTTTTATATCATAGAATTAGCAATTTTTCAAACACTTTAATATCGTCAGATATATTGGTTGTGACGCAATTTCAGTGAAACCACAAAATGATAGCATCTGACATCATTTGTCTTCCAGGTGCATTCCGGTTACAAGGCAAACTTGTAGGCCATTCAACCACTGGGACCCGACTCAGTAGCCTATGGAGTCTAACTTCTTCCGATTCATGATTTTAGAGCGACCACCAGCTAATGTCATCGGCGAGTATCTATCGCCATTGCCTACTGGGTGGACCCCATTGGTCACGACCTCCCAATACAACTCTAGGCAACTAGCCTTAGGACGAGCTGTCCAGTACCCCCTGGTTTCCAATGTTTCTCCAACTAATATCAATCCATAGTCAAACCTGATATAGTTTATAGACAGTTGTCTACGTTTTCTGAATTATCTAGCGAGTGTATTGGCTGATGGACATTCATAGTGTTGCTTTGTGGACCTTTACTCAGTACTACAAAGGATGACATTATAACATGTAAACGTCGATCAAAAGCTTAGGTGTCACATAAAACACTTTCTTTTGATGTGTATCTCATTCTTAGACATCATATTATCAACAAAAGTAAGCCTGGGCTTAAGTGAGGGTCATTCTCTCTTAGCTTAAACCTTCGCCTTTCTGTAAAAATGAAGAAAAGCAGAAGTCACCACTACAAAAAAGCTTCTGATATCATGTGTACGACTATTAACAAGGATAAATACGAGTATGCTGCTAATCTGTTCCTAAGGCGCTCAGTCAACTGCCACATTTTAGGCTTTATTCTCTTTTTTTTCAAAAAAGATGCAGCTATCGAGAATTGATGTGTTAGTTTACTGAGTGAGCTATAGGCACTTTCCTTCATAGTGTAAATTCAGTTGATAAAATCATACACTGATACGGTATTGTTTACTGGTGAAGTTTTGAGCACAATTTACTGATCATAATATTATCATGGCGTAGATTTAAATAAATTTCCTCCGAGCTGTAATTATACTTTATCACAGTGCTCAAGTTTTACTCTTGTACCAATGAGATATAGAAACCTTGAATTCTGCAACGTGATTTTCTCATTTGCCGTTACTTTACAAGGAAAAACCAACACTTGCATTTGTAATACTGTTTTCATAAATCCTCTTTTAGTTAGATTCAGACAAAACAAACCATATTGACAGGGGAAAATGGAACTTGATAGGAAATAAGTAACAATGACTACTGATAAAATACTAAGCTTCACAATTGTTGTAAATCATATCGTTACTACAGTTTGAACATGTATTGCGCTTCGTTTCCTGTCTCGTCTTCTGTTGTATTCAGTATTCTAAATTCCTGTTCTTTGTATTCTTTGCAGCTGGATAATCGGTTAAATATATAAACTCTCTTCATCTTTTTCGAAAATGACAATACGTACTACTTATACCGATTACTATAAGGAGTACGCATTATTATATTCAGGAATAACATTGAAATAAAACTTCTTTATATTATATGGAGGATTTCATCATGAGCTGACATCAGTTAGAGAACCACTGGAAAACATGGGAGTACTGGACAGCTGTTTCGTCCTACTGCGGGGCCCCACTGCGTTTCGAACCCAGGACCTTCTGGTTACAAGGCGAGCTCGTAGACCATTGAACCGATCCAATGGTCCTTGAATTTTAACTTCTGCCAATTCACGACATAGCGCGACCATTTCGTAATGTCTTCTTCGATGAGTTACTGCCTCATCTCCAACCTGCTGTACCCTACTGGTCACGGCTTCCCACTAGAACCCCAGGTTAACTGCCCAAATAGGGCCAGTCACTAGTGAGCATCAGATTAATTTCCAACTATTGGTTTTGTAGGGATTTTTGGTTGATTGCATGGAGGATTTCATCATCAGCTGGCATCAGTTAGAGAACCACTGGAAAACCTGGGAGTACTGGACAGCTGTTTCGTCCTAGTTTATATTAAATATTTATTGGAATAATGGACAAATATTTTGTCAAGTTTATATTCTTCATCAGAGTGACGGAATCCGAAGCATCTCTATTTTTCTTTTTGAAAATATAGAATAAAATTTGTACTAGGACTTCAGTAGACATCTTCCTGCATGTTTGAATAACTCTGCAGCTTGCTTGCAAATATACTACATCTCAGAGTGGGACTAAAATCACTCATCATGGTTGATAGTACCCAGTAGGTTACTAAGCTGTTCAAATTCTTTTTTCACTGATATTCTTATGAATTTAAATAGCATAGCAACATGCGACACAACTGGCCCCATGGATTTACTTAGATGATCTCAAATAATACGACTCTTTTTAAATTAGACCTTTTGATGAATACCGTTTCTAAGTTAAGTACGAGTGACGATTGAGTTATTCTTCAGTTAAATGATTTATAAGATTTTAAGGTAAACATCATCAAGGAATAAATAATGTGTACTAAGTTTCTTGGAGTACTGAACAGCCATCTAGTTAATGCTTTAGAAATTCTTAGTTATGAAAACACACAGATATGAACACACTATTATTTGAACTGCATCGATTATGAACTACTTGTAACAGTCTAATAGAGACAAGCTTTAAAAAGAAAATAAAGAAGGATTTCATGTTATATCTTTTACCATGGAGAATTCCAGTCAAAAGCCGTGACCAGTGGGCTACAGCAGGTCGAGTGTGAGGACAAACACTCGCCACCTATGACATTGGCTAGTGGTCGAGCTATGTCGTCAATTGGCAGAAGTTGGAATTCAAGGACTGGCTATTGGATTGGCTCAATGGTCTATGAGCTCGCCTAGTAACCGGAAGGTCTTTGGTTCGGACCCTGGCGGGCGCGTACCAATGAAGGGCCTCAAAGTAGGATGAAACAGCTGTCCACTACTCCCAGGTGGTTTTCCAATTGTTCTCTAACCGATGTCAGTTCATGATGAAATCCTGTAACCAATCTATCAAATCCCTACAAACCGATACTTGAATACCATGTATAAATTAGTTTCTACTTAATCGCCTTAAAACATGTCAAGTAAGACAGTTGATCGACTATAGCTTTAATATAGTTTCAAGCTTCTTCACTTCAGTTTGTTTAATACTGAAATTAGCAACTGTTTGACAACATATTAAACGAATAATGTTACATGAAACAAAAGCGTTTAAAGTATACCACCGTTAAAAATGAAAGAAATATATAGGCGACATCTGTATTATTTCTTTGTTAATTTGAAAATTTAAGCAGATATAAACAGAGGTGTTCAATCAATTGTAATTCTATTATTCATTTGATCCTAAGATCGAAAGTTATCATTATGAGCGATTGTCGTTCCATAGCCTAGCCTCGTAACCTGAAGATACTAAGTTCTATCCCGGTGGGGTGGTGGGTGCTGAGTATCGAGGAGTTTCAGACTAGGACGAAACAACCGTTCAATACTGTTTTATTTTCATTACTTCTCAGACTAATGTCAACCTGTGATCTAACTTGAAAACAATCAGGACCTTGCAAACAAACAATTGAAAATTGTTTATGTTTATTAAAAGTAATATTTATAACTACTGCCTAGTGTATTTTGTATTTATTGATAAAGTGTCATATCCGTTTGTCCTTACAAGTTTACTTGTAGTTCTCTTCTAAATAATCATAACTATTTTCTACGTCTAATGTTTTAGTCGATACCTAAGTGGTGAGAAACATGAATAAATTGTGTGTCTGAATTGAAAATTTATAACAATATATATCTATGCTGTACATAACACTATTGGACATCAGTAAATATGAATGAATTGTGTATTCTAAGATTGTGTTCATTCTTCATTTTATTGCTACAAAGTGTTGCACTATGTTGGTGTGGAAATAGTATAGCACACAACTTCTGTTCATGCTGCTTTCGATCATGCTACTATTATCTGTTCGACTGGCTAATTTTGAGACTTTCTAAATAAAATTACCTCTAGGTCATTATTTACATACATTGTGTGTTTTTCTATTAGGCATACGCTAAGCAGACACTCAAGTAGCATTACACGCCAGGCCATCGAGTGGAACATGAACAGGAAGAGATGAGTTGTGTCTCCAATGGTTAACATCGGGGTTGGACTATAGGAAGAGGAAATAAAATTTTGTGGAAGCATTAGAGCCAACAGATAACAGAGAATAGAGTGCAGTGAAGACGTGTCACTGAAGCCCTATATTTTACTTGGAGCTCAAGCAATGAATAGAGTTGATTTAATCTAACAAATTGCTCCATAGAAGTGCTTGCACACACCTCACTGGTCACATAGCAGCCAATAGCTGTCTCAGTGGCATTTTTCAATATAAGTTCAAATCCTCCTACTATATTTTTCGAATTCCTAGCAAGCAGTTATTAAACACAACCAGATTTCCAACACTTTGGTTGCTATGGTTTCCACATTCAAAGTACAAGTCCAAGTGAATATAGAGAAGATAGAGGTAAAAAGATAACCAGCCACCAACAGCAACAATCAGCACCAATCACCATCAATGGGAGAGATTTGACAGAGGTAACCTCCTCACTTCACTTATCAGGCTGGGAAGCATGCTTTGAACCATCAAAAACCAGTTTGGACATCTGCTGCACTAACTCAACATAAAGAACAAGATTAGGATTTTCAACGTATATGAGAAGTCAGTCACCGCTTCTATACGGGTCAGGAACTTGAACTGTATATCACGAAAAGGATTTGCAACAAGTTACAGCTCTTCACCAACAGTTGCCTTCGCTGGCTCCATGATGAAGATCAAATACCGGCCACAAAGAATTAGCAACAAGAAACTCTGGCTGGGAAAAAACCAACAGGAAAGAGCCCATTGCTCAGCAAATATGTAGCAAAAAAATGGGGATGGATAGAGCATACGTTGAGGAGGCCATCAAATGACATCGCAAGCAATGCAGGCCATCACTCGAGTGGAATCCCAACGGCAAGCGACGAGTGGGTCATCGGTGCGAGGGTCAAATATACCAGATCGTTCGGGGAGGAGGAGATGAGAGATTATGGGCAATCGTGGTGTTGGCCAGTTGAAGAGGACAGTAGAAAATAGAAGAAAGTGGAGATGTGTTGTTGAAGCCCTATGTTCCACTCAGAACCTAAGAGAATAATAAATTATTTAATATTGCATACTGTAATACAGTATTGAAAGTTAGATAACGTTTTGAGCACAATTTATTGCTCGAAATCACACCAATGTATTCACATGGCTTCATGATTTGCTCTGTATGTTTTTGCTCGTCACCTTGTTATCCATTACAATTTCCCATTTTTCCGTCATTTCGACTGCACGTGTGCGATGTTGGATAGATAAACAAAGATTCAGTGGTTAAATTCTCTACCTAACTGCATTCCTTTCTGATACTTTCAACCTGTCACACCCTATCGTGTAATTACATGCTAGTCAATGCATTCCAATAACACAGTGTAGCGGTAAATAATTCCCCAAAATTATTGACCACAGCACTCATCACTGAACATTGGATGCTGACCCTTACTGTTTAAGTCGACTTGTTTAGCTGAAGGCTTCCGGTAAAGCATCCACGCCATTTGGTACTGCGTTGTGTCACGTTCATGCACGATCCATAGCCAGCTAAGCAATCATCTCGCACTCCAATTTGGTCCTGAAATATATCTCGTAATTTGGACGATCAATTGTGGTGTTTTGTTTTACCGTTTGTCTACGCAGAACGAATACTATAGAAGTTGTGGGTATTAGATCTTGCGTTAGTATACTTCGTACTATCCGCGAACATCAATACTGTCAGCCTCTAAAACAGCTTCTGTCTAGGTTATTTCACTTATTAAGATCAATCATTTCAGGTCTAGCTAAATTTCTGTGTTCCGATAATCTAAGTGACCCCCACCTACCGATTTGACTTATGTAACTGACCTCACAGTCACTATGTGGTATTTGTTAAAATATATATATTTTTCTTAATTGGATCAATCGGGTGCTTAAGCCAACAAAGTTATTCTCTGAGAGAACTGGTGGGTTTACGTACCACCTCAATTCCAGTCTGATTGAGAATCCTACATAAGGCCTCTGATATTCCTCCTTTATACTACAGTATACTACACAGGCTAGTAATTTTATATTTTCTATGGTTCTGCCTACCTTTCTGAATAAATTCCGGTGGTTAGTGTGTTATTCACTAGTAATATTCGTCTTTATTTGTTTGATTTCATTATATAAATCTTCTGGCCTACTAGTTAGGCTTCTAGCCCGATTATATACACGTATTTTGTCTTAGTCTGTGTATCGAGTTGCCGATCAATAATGCCATTACCTATTCTCTTGCCTTCTGCCGTAACACTATCTGCTACTACTACTACTACTACTACTACTTGTACCACTAATGATAATCATACTGATATTAATTATTCTTGTGATGCATTTAAACTAATTTAATAAATGTGATAAAAGCAGTATTTAATGAATTTATTAGTTTTTAGTAAAATCCATCATGGTCAACTACTCTACATTCTTGATAGTATATACGCAATAATCAACAACAAAAAATCGACATACATACTAACAAACACAGACATGATGACATCAGAATAATTAAAATGTCTAACAATTGTGAGAAAATGATAAATTTCTATTCAAACCTCAATGTAATATGTCAATGCTAGAATATACACATTCAAATAAATGATAAGATAGAAACCATTTACATTTACTCAAATGAGATAAAAAAGAAAGTAATTTATCATAAATCCAGTCGACACTTAACCATTTTGTTTGCCATTTTTTGAAAAAAAATTTTTGAAAGAGTAAAACAAATAAAAATATCAGATGAAATCACGGAGAAAGAGAGAGATAAAAATAGAGATAGTACGTTTTCTTGGTGCACTTACAATGCCTATCGTTATATATTTCTGTCCACAAAAATCCAAATTTCGCAGTTGCATTGATGAACAGGCCTCTAAAGTTTCAACTAGTTTCTTTTTAGCCAATCTGTTGATGACACTGGAACTTTTGTTTATACCATTATTATTGTGATCGTAGTTTAGTGGACGAGTTGTGCTGAAGTTTCTTGAGCTGTCATATTGAGAATGTAATTACAACTTGAGATGGTGTTCACCCAAGGGACGTTAGCTGAAATCCTTTCTTTAAGCCCTGTTGTATAATTGCTTCCACAAAGGCATATTAATTACTATACGTAGTTTGAAGGGATTAGGATGATCAGCTTACCTGTGGAAAATGTGTTCATGCACTGAAATATTCATTTTTTATAGTCTTTTTTATAGTGACGTTTGGTAATTTGAAAGATGTCGTCTATATTAGTTGGCGGTTAAAACATATCAAGTTCACTGGTCTAGTTTCAATGAATTGGCAGAAGTTAGAATTCATGGACCATTGCATCGGGTCCCAGTGGCTTAATGGTATACGAGCTCGCCTTGTAACCAGAAGGTCCTGGGTTCGAATGCCGGTGGGTGCGTACTGATGAAGAATCCCAAACTAGGACGAAACAGCTGTCCAGTACTCCCAGGTTTTCCAATGGTTCTCTAACTAATGTCAGCTCATGATGAAAATCCTGTAACCAATCAAATCCCTACAAACCAACACTTGAATAATAAAATGAATTGATCATCTGGTTAGCAGTTGAGTCTTGTAACCCACCTGATAAAGTAATTGGACTAGTGATTTGATTCAGTTTGGGCTTTCTAGTTGATTGGTTGGACTGAAGTGCTTGGCCTCTGTCGATATGTCGGCGCCTTGTTTGGATGCTTCGACGATATCTTAGGATTCAATCTGAAGTAATTTTATGGATGGTAACTAGCAGTGGAATACAGGATGCTCGTTTCGTCCCATTTGTGACTCTTCATCTGGTACAGCATGTACATCCAGCTGATGAGTCTCAAATATAGGACGAAATACGCATTCTGTATCCGACTGCTAGTCGACATCCACCAAATGAACTAGTAAGCTGGAGATTACTGGTTCGAGTCCTACCGTGACCTAGATTTTTATATCATTATCGATAATTACCCACTATATAAGTAACAAATGATTTTCGCTAGTTAGTAGGCTTTAATTATCATTAAAGTTGTGCTAAAATATTATAAGCTGTCATCCTCTGTTCATATACTGAAAGATAATCAATGAATAAATTTCAAGTTATGAATTATGTCCACATAGATGAATCATTGTTTTCAAGTAATAATTACTGAAGAATCATCAATAAACATTATCTATTGATTTATCTGTCATAAATCTATAAACACTGTATTGATTATTTATTTATCTTGACTAGCCGTATTCTTTCTTTATTCATGAACTTTAGTATACAAATACCAAATGAACTTATGATTTTTTCTCGACCAATGTAATTTTAATATTTCCTAGAAAGGCTAATACTTCAATAATTTCAATAGCTTTTTCTAGAGTGACTTTATTGCATATCCCCGCTAATTGTAGCGTCGATATCCGTTGCTATGTTGGTTTAGTAACAAGTTATGTTTTTTATTATCCTTTTTAAATGAAATTTTGCATTAAAAAAACTTTTCTGACGTACATTATATCGGTGGCATAATCTACTTGGACTGCGTTACATTTGCTTGATACTGATATCTGCGCAATGTGATGGATTAAATAAGGTAGGAAGTTCAAAATTTATACGTGTATTTTTGAATTTTCATAGAATCCTACTGGTATATTCAGCCTATTTATTGAGACGCTATTGTCTTGATTGGTTTGGTAGTTTTTGGTATTCATAGCTCAATTTCAGCATTTATTTCAGTTTTCATGGACTGTTAACAGTCAGCATTTCATTTTAAGACAAACAGCATTAGCACTATGGTCATAATATGTAGCATTGCTGTGAACTTGCTTTTCAAGTGGCTTTTATTTTAAGGGAAGACTTAAGTGCTACAATATTCCAATTTCATGGACATAACTTAGGCTTATATGTGAAAGAAACTTATTGCCTTATTTGGAATAAAAAAGACTTTATTTCTCAGCTAATTCGTATAAATACTGTTGCGTATCGAGTTGCAATGCAATTCCACATGAAGCAAGAGATTATGAATGCCTTGCCCTCTCTTCTGCATAAGAAAGTTAATAACACAGGAATTACTTCACAAGACTCTCCATATTAAGTTCAGTAGTGGACAAATAAAAGTTTTTCCACTTCAGTGTTCTGCGTTAATTTGTGAACTGTGTAAGCTTTTACAGTAATACATTTGGCAAGGATACTTCATTTTGAAATCAAAAGTGTACATGTTTTACTAAATCTTATGCACTTCCTGTATAAATTTTATGCTCGTCAAGTGGTCATTTAACAATACTGAATGTTGCAATTAAGCTAAAATTATAACTCGTAATTGTAAGAATTGTTGTCATTTTCATTGGCAGCAGTTCACACAACCAAAATGCCCATTTCTCACTTTACTGAGGAAACACTAACTGGGTTTTTTGAGAAGGCAGTACGTCATTTTGTGAATTTCCTGAATTCTACAGATTGCATTCTATTCACTATGAGGGAACTCATATTTGCAAGAAGGATGTAATACGAGGCTCATTTCCGCAACTGTTGTCCTTTAATTCCATATTAGTTTGTTTATTAGGTATATCACACAGTGAAACAGTATTATTTACTGGATGACGTTTCGAACAAAATTTATTGTTCATAAATTTTGTTCGAAACGTCATCCAGTAAATAATACTGTTTCACTGTGTGATATACCTAATAAACATACTAATATGGAATTACTTACTACCACAGTGCCCAAGTTTTACACATATATTAATATGTTGTCCTTTAGTTTAATTTCATCATATATGTATAAATAGATTTGTCTGTCATTCACTTTAGGGACTTACCAGGGAACAGTCTCGTCCATCTAGGTTGTGAGAAGTGACCATTGAATTTGGGAGATATGAAAATACTACTGGTGTCTGTGACCTATCCCCCGTGTTAAGTAGTATAATACGGTGAGTAATAATGGGGTTAAACGTATAGTGTTAGGTAGAGATGTGACTTCAAGTCACTGTCACTGATACAGATGCATTCACTTTGTGTAATCTCACGTATCTAATCAACCCTTATATTTCATTCTTATCACTATCCGTAATCCCTCACATTTATACTCATTAGAGTTACATTTAATTTCTTTTTTCTCTACCTTTGTGTGCTACATGGAATTTGGTAACTTGAACAGGTGCACTTGTGTGCAAGCTTCTATGTTGAAAGTCAGTCAGTCGGAATGACTTATAGTCTAGGTATAACGAAATGTTAAAAAGTGGATAATAATCACCGAAATGTCAACAAATGATAATCGCATTTTTTCGTTTGGTTCTTGTCTAATTGAAAAAAGAGTTATCTTACAATAATTTCTCCTCTTACTCGAGATAACTCTCACACTCTGTCTCGTTATATCTCATGAGTTAGTTTATTTTATCCCATAGCCTAAATGCTAAGTCAAAACACATCTGATGAAATATTTTTTAGCTTATTACCATCTAAATATAATATTTTTCAAGTGTGGAATGTAACAAATTGAACTGCTGCACTTCTGTGCTGAGTTCTATGTTAAAACTCAGTCAGTCAGCATTTGTCGATGCAGCTGCCTAGTGTCACAACTCACTGCAGTGTTAATTGGCTTAGACAATTATTAATGCCGTTTCCTAAGTACTGTATGCATTTTACAAATTCCTTAAATTGTCCACATAATGTGCACCGAAGAAGAAACCGTGAACCAGAAGTCAGTAACACGGACGGAAGAAATAGTGTGAATAGAAGTGAATGAGATGAGTGATTTTTTTATCCCTGTAGTACGCTTAACTTAAATAGTTATCTTATGCATTATGTGTCTCCTAATTGTTTCATTTCTGTCTTCCTCATTGCAGTCATCAGTTATATAACTGTCATCATCAGTCATCAGTTAACATAACTGTACAACACTGTGCGATTTATCAAAATAAAATCTTAACCATTATGGAGTTATACTCTACCACAGTGCCCAAGTTTTATACTTATATCAATTCCTCATTGCAGGTTGTGAGTCTTTGTAAACATTCTACTAGGTGTCATCATACATAGTGTTTGCAAGCAGTCTTTCAATACACCCACCTCCCACAAGGTTGTTGGTATATATATATATACCAACATATACATATACATATATATTTATATATAATATAAACTACCGTAACGAAATAGGTGGCTAAGAGAAATCGACAATAAAACACAAACTACTTATAAGTAGACAAATAATAAATCAAGCAATATCTCAACCTTTATTATAATGAATATCTTGTACCCAATGCCCAAATTTTTTCAAACCGTTAAAAGTGAACTTGGTTTGGACATATATAACTTATTGCTTTTCACCTGTATAAGAACGAGTTTAGTTTATCTGAAGCTTTCAAACTATGAATTGTTTGACCTAAACTCTTTGAACTGAATATTGTTGACGGTTACAGTCTTTGTTTTCAGTGAGTGATGGATATTATATAATTTTATTCTTACAAGTTTGAGAAGCCAGATGCAGCAATATCAAATGTTTTTGTCTTTTTTCACAGAATAGCCTTTTATGAATAGACACATCACTGCAAATCAGAATTCATTCAATCATCCTGTAAAAACATTCATCAGTAGGTTCAATAATAAACACTTGAAACATTTGCAGTAGTGTACTTTCAAGTTATTATTCAACTGAGGTGAAATACGTTTTCTTTTAGATTAAGCCATCTGCTTTTTTTATTCCTTCACGTTCTGTAGCAGTGTTTATTTTTACAGAATGGGGTTGCTAGCCTCATGCCCAACCTTTCCCCTTTACCAAATTTATTACTGGTTTAACGAGGCAAAGGAGTGCGTCGGCCGGGGATCGAACCTCGGACCATATGCATAGTCGGCGAGCGTCCTAACCGCTGTGCCACCGATGCACTTAAGCCATCTTAAACAGGAATAATGACCAACTTTCTGCAAATTTTGTTGTAGCGAACTGTAGAATTTTTCCACTGAAGGTTTTTCTCTGCATAAAATAGGAGGGTATGTCTGTAAGTTGACTAAGTGAATGAGAGCATTGGACATAACATAGCTGTTAGTGAAATGGTGAATGACACCGGATTCTAAACGTATAATGTAGAACTACCTTTGTAATATGAAAGTTAGGTGTTATGCTTATAACTGCATGTGAAAGTCAGAATGTTTATAAAATATATGAAGACTCATAGGAAAGATAAGAGTAGTAATGTAAATAATGAAAATAATATGGTATCCGACGCCTACGTAGAACTGCAATACAAAGGAGGAATATCAGAGGCCTTACGTAGGATTCTCAATCAGACTGGAATTAGGGTGGTATTTAAATCAGCCAGTTCTCTCAGAGACTTTGTCAGTTTAAGAACCCGATAGATCCAATTAAGAAAAGTAATATAATTTACCAAATATCACATTGTGAATGTGAGGTCAATTACATAGGTCAAACCAGTATGTGGAGGTCACCTAGATTATCGGAACACAGAAATATAGCTAGACTTGAAATGATTGATCCTACTAAGTGAAATAACCTAGAAAGAAGCTGAATCGCTGGAATGCATTCACTTGCATATAATCACACAATAGGGTGTGACAAGATGAGAGTATTTAAAAGCAATTCAGTTAGATGGAAAGAGAGAGAGAAGTTAACCACCGAATCTTTTTTTATTGTAATGGATAACAAGGTGACGAGCAAAAACATACAGAGCAAATCATCAAGCCATGTGAATACATTGGAATGATTATGAGCAATAAATTGTGCTCGAAACGTTATCTGGCTTTCAATACTGTATTACAGTATGCCATATTAAATAATTTATTATTCTCTTAGGTTCTGAGTGGAACGTAGGGCTTCAACAACACATCTCCACTTTCTTCTATCTTCTGCTGTTCTCCTCATCTGGTTGACCCCACGACTGCTCATTTTCTCTTCTCTCCTCCTTCATGTCACCCTCGCATCGACAACCCACTCGTCACTTCCCATTGAGATTCCACTCGAGCGATGGCCTGCATTGAGCGCGATTTCATCCGGCGGCCCGATCCATTTCCATTTTCTTCTACATACTTGTTGAGCAATTGGCTCTTCCTGTTGGTTTTTTTCCAAGCCAGAGTTTCTTGTTGTTAATTCTTCCTGGCTATTTGATCTTCATTATGGAGCCAGAGAAGGCAACCGTTGATAAAGACCTGTAACTTGGTACAAATCCTTTTCGTGATATGCAGTGCAAGTTCCTAACCCGTATAGAATCGGTGACTGACTTCTCATATGTGTTGAAAATCCTAATCTTGTTCTTTATGCTGAGTTAGTGCGACAGATGTCCAACCTAGTTTCAGGTTGATGAAAGTGTATCTTGCCTTTCCGATTCTGACTAGCTTTGCCATCTTCATCCGTTCTGTTTCCGGTAGTTGAAAGCGTCTTCCTAGCCAGATAAGTGAAGCGAGGAATTGGCCTCTGTCAAATTTCTCCCGTTGGTGGCTGGTTATGTTCTTCATCTCCGTCTTCTCTATGTTCACCTGGAGTCCAATCTTAGCTGCCTGCTGCTTCTGCCAGTTTGTCGCTTTTCGCCTGCAAGTCATCGAGTTTATGTAACATTAGACATAAATCATCTGTGAAATCCAGATCTTCTAGAGTCTTCTTATCGGTGTTCCAGCTATTCTGTCTCCTCACTCCCCACAGTCTGACGCATAATCTAGTCCACCACAATAAAAAATATATCATCGGTGATAATAGGCAGTTTAATTTTACTTCTGTATTCACTTCGAATGCCTCGCTGAGTGAATTTTTCGTTGTGGATCACCTGACATGTGGCATTGTCATACAGCTGTTGAATGAGGTTGATAACGACTTGGGGTATGCTTCAATTTGAATACAGCTTATATTCTAAAAATAATTTTATGTCATTGCATGAAAAATAAAACTGTATTGCTTTCACTGATTCCTTGCTGCCTAACGGTAATAGCTTTATTAAAGTAAATTATATTCGTTTAAGCTGATTTGTTTTTACCCTTGATTGCTTCACTTAAACAAATAATAACTCATACCTGTTGCACAAAAGGTAACTTTTGTGCATAGCGCTTTTGAGTTTGAAACTATGCGTGCTAGGTTCAAATCTGAATGGGAACACCGTCATTAACTAAGAATGCAGGTAAATTCAGTTGACCAGTCCCAAATAGAACGAAGTGCATATTCCTGGATTCCACAGCTAGGCTCTGTAACTTATAATTTGTTCAGTAAACTGTTTAGAAGTTATCATTAAGTAATCAAACAGTGATGTATTCCAGTTTTATATAGACATTTAAGAGAATGAAACAGTAACAGACAGAAGGCATGATTTCACTAGGTTGCTATGTGGTTCCAGGTTAGACTACGGATTGATATCAGTTAGTGAACCATTGAAAACTATGGAGTGCTAGACAGCTGTTTCATCCTAGTTTGGGACTCATCGGCAGTATGTACCCACTGGGTTTCGAACCCAGGACCTTCCGGTTACAAGGCAAGCTCGTATACCCTTCAGTCATTAGAACCCGATTCAATGGCCCATGAATTCTAACTTCTACCAATTCGTGGTTATTTAAGTGAGAAAGTCTTGATTGCGTAACGCATCATTCTACGACTAGCTATGAAAAATAAGTAAATATAGGTGATTCTACATAACAATGTCAACACTTTTACTTATGATGGAAATCTGAAAATAATAATGGCTGCATTAACGTGTAGAAATTCCAGTACGACTTCCTGACTTTTGTATTTCTACATATACATGTCAGTATCCTGAAAAAAAGGTAAAACTTACTGTTTTCTATTAGGGAAATTATCAAATGTAATTCTATTAAATGCCTGAAAATCCTCTACATGTTACTGTGTCTTCCTGTATTATCGACAATTTCATTGTACAGTGTAATTCACTACAAAGTTGCCACTTACTATTGAGAAAAAATTGTACACATGAAGCAAAAACAAAACTGTTGGTATCGCCTTATAATTTTTAATAAGTTTATACTCTTTCCAAATGAAAATTTCACAGTTTTTGGAACAAATTTGAAACACTTTTTCGCTACTAGATAATTGATTCCAAAAAATAAATGATATCTGCTCTTCAAGAATTTAACCCATGCACTCAGTAAGCAGATGATGATGACTAGCGATAGAATAAAAAAAATTCGTATCTCGCCCTATTCAGGACTCGTCAGCTGGAGGTGCCTGCAGTCTCTTTTTTCCTTTTTTTTTCCTTCACGTTCCCCAGTGGAACATAGGGCTTCAAGCTAGAAGCTTGAAGTTTCTGTAGCAGTGTTTATTTTACAGGATGGGGTTGCTAGCCTCATGCCCAACCTTTCCTCTTCACCAGCATTATTTCTGGCTTAGCGAGGTAAAGGAGTGCGTCTGTGGCCGGGGATCGAACCCCGGACCATGTGCATGGTCGGCGAGCGTCCTAACCGCTATACCACCAACGCCTGCAGTCTCTAATGAAATTTAAATCCATCGTTTCAAACGTTATAGCGCACCTGTCCACCAAATACACTTATGTTAGTCCCCAGATAGTATAGGATCGTCCATAGTAGGAGCCAAAAGACTTTATTTTTCTTTTTAATCTGTGCAGTTGTGTGCTTAGCAAAAAATTTTTATCACAGACTAATTGTTATGACTAGTAATATGTTGAGATTTAAATAGGGAGGCGGAGTTAGTCACACGCGCTGACCGTGAATCCTGTTGGACTACTTCAACAACATTATACGACAGCTGCCTGTTTCCTCACTTCGCACTACATAAACGAGAACACGCAACAACGTGAACCGCAAAGTAATATTTTACGCAATAATGTGTGATTCAAAATTTCACCAAAAATATGTCAATTAGCCTGTAATCATGACCAATGAAATATTGGGTGTTATTTTACGTGGGTCAAATTCTGATTGGTTTATTTTCAGATTGAACATCGACCACCATATCATTAATATTATTCAAAATAAAAATTGTTGTCACTTTTAGCAATGAGATGCATACAACACTTTCATAGATAAGTAAAGAACCATGGATATTGATTGAAAAAATGTTTTTTTTTTAAAGTAAATCAATCAATCTATTATTTCTTTGGTCTCCTAATGGAACATAAGACTTCGGGAAGCACATCTTTATTTCATTCTGTTTTTTTTTTGGTAGTCTTTCTTAGCCGGCTACACGACAGCCTACAAGTTTTCATTTCCTCTTCACACGATCTTCTCCGTTGGACGCCTAAAAATCTAATTCAAGAAATCTAAATCAAGAAAACAATAGTTGCCACCTTTTAGCTGACTGTCTTGTTTAACTGTAATGAATTAATGCATGAATTGAATACGTAAACAGTCATAATATTTGTCTTTAAAGATTCTGTTCACACTGAATGAATATAATATCAAACAGTCATCAAAGGGCAACATGGTATTGTTTCTGTAAAAGATACTAATATTGTTAAGATCCTATTTTTTTTATATAAAAGAAAGTATGCTTTAAAACAATCAAGAATTATTCAATTTTAAAAAAGTGTGTTAACAAATCAGCTGGAATATGATTAAGACTAAGATAAAGAGATATTAATAAATTAAATATCCCATTACAGATAGGTAGATAGACAGGCAGACAGACAGATAGGCAGGCAGGCACGCAGACAGACAGACAGACAGAGGGCAAAATCAACTCGAGGAACAAAGTAACAACAACTACAACAACAGAATACATACTCAAAATACAAAAAAAAACGAAAGAAAACAAGCAAAAGACATTACAATACTTTCCCAGGAAATGTTTCACTTGGCAAAGCTCGAGTTGAAAAACTCTTAAAATATTCTACCGCATATTTAACTACTTCATCTGGTTTATGAAGTAGTAAAGATTTAATGAAATCAGAAATCATATCACGTATCTCTGGATGATCACGTAAATATAACAAATATTGAGCTTTAATTTCACCCTGTAATAATAATGATAATAATAAATTATAATAGTACAAAGGAAAAACAAAGCGGGAGAAATATATTGAAATTTACTCTACTTTACCAGTTTTAAAATATAAACTGACTGGTTAGAGTTTATCTTTTTTTAAAAATAGAAAAATCTGTGAAAACTATTATGTACCTAGAAAATAATATTCTATTCTTTTCCTTTAGATTTACACATTACTTCTGTTGCCTAGCCACTAGCTATGTTCTTTTTAAAGCATAATATTGCTGAACTGTTGATATAAGATTCATTAAAGGCGACTTTTTTAAAAAACCTTTTTGATGTATAAGTTAGGGCGAGGTATATAATTTCTAGCAAAACAAAATTTTCCGCTGCGCCTTCATTGGATAGAACAGAGGCGATCAATTGCCATTTGCATTTCCTAAGGGGATTTCGCATTACGTGCTTGGAGGGATATTGCACTTTGACTGTTTTAAAGGTGTTTTATCGACAGTTTTAAGCAGCTGGAATATCTGTTGTGGCGTTTGCTATCCTGTGCACGAAAACAGCCACCCGGTAGCTTTTATTCTCATGTGTTAGTTAGTATTCAAGGGAATAATTTTACCTTTTCATGTAACCCGAATTTCCACTACTCTACTCTAATAAAGTGACTTAGATCAACAGACTAAATCATTGGAAGTTGGTAAATACTTACTTTCATCTCATGAAAGTCCTCTCTAACTCACTATCGTTTCAAGAAGATAAACAGGACAGCTAGCAGTAAGTAGAATCATCTATACACAATGCAACTATATAGTTGCATAATAAATGTTACGCTACTCATAGACTCAAAATCTAATTAAATTCTGTGAAGTAAATGAATTGTTTTATACGCGAAAGCTATACTCTTCCTGATATATATTTTAATGTTGAATCAGTCTCTGTCAGCCTGCATCAGTGAAACATTTCCACTGTTTGTTTAAGTCATTTCATTACTTCACATAAGATTATGAATACATGAGTGATAGAGGAAAATGTCGCTGCTTAACAGAGTTATATATATATATATATATATATATATATATATAATATAGTATAAATGTTTGCCTCTCACATCACTTACTTTTCGATCAAGAAAACGTGAGTATAGTTCTAAATCATCTTCCCAATTTAAACTGATTTGTGGAATGACTGGTTTAGGCAAATATTCTTCTACAATAGAAACAAGATTTATGTAAATTAAAAAAAAACGAATACAAAACAAACCTTTTTTAAAGAGTTCAGGTATTGTATTCGCCTTTACGATGATTGGAGATCCAACTTGTACTCTTAATATCAAATGTCTGTAAAATATATGAATGATTTATATTTAGTTATTTGTGTATTATTTCTTTTCTTTCTTCAAAAAAACAGTATAATTACGAAAAATTATATCATTTTCAAACAAATGAAAATCATATAGACAGTTCTTTTAGCAAAATTAACTGAAGATACTGTCTTTACCATACTGGAAAATATATCAAAATCACTTGCGGTAAATAACCATAGAAAATCTGATTAATACTTAACCACAGTTTGGGAATCATCGGCAGTATGCACCCACTGGGGTTCGAACCCAGGACCTTCCAGTTGCAAGGCAAAATTAAATACCATTCAGCCACTGGGACCCAATTCAGTAGCCCATGAATTCTAACTTCTACCAATTCGTGATTTAGCACAACCACCAACCAATGTCATAGGCAGGAAATCCATCCTCACACTTGACTGGATGAACCTCACTGGTTGCGATTTCTTACTAGAACTCTAGGAAACTCCGTCCTGTAGCAAGTCACTAGCGAGCATCAGATTAATTTTCAAGAGTTGATTTAAAACAATTAGTCCGTTTTATAAATTTGAATAGTGTTATTAGAAGACGGAGATTATCTGAACAATGTGATGTATTTGCGCTATACATTTCGAACAATCTGATCACACATTTACCTGTCAGGTCAATATATATATGAAAAATTAAGGGCAATTAAATTAAACAAAGTGAGAAAAAAAGGTTTAAGAATGATTTACACAGCGTTTGGTAATCCAATCAAATAAGGATTACCAAAGTAGGTTAAGAGTAATAATAAACTGTTTTTGAATATACAGGGGGGCTTAAGTTTATGAATAGCTATAGCCTCAGTGTATTTCAGTAAGGTCATCTATAAAAATGGTCAAGGGAGCTTACTGAAATACGCTGAGGCTACAGCTATTCATTAACTTAAACCCACCCCCGGGTATATTGCCCTTAATTTTTCATATAGAAGTTAGAATTCATGAGCCATTGAATTGGGTCCCAGTGGCTGAATGGTATACGAGTCAGCTTGCCTTGTAACCGGAAGGTCCTGGGTTCGAATCCCAATGGGTGCTTACTGCAGATGATTCCCAAACTAGGATGAAACAGCTGTCCAGTACTTCCTGGTTTCCAATGGTTCTCTAACTGATATTAGTCCGTGATCAACTCGTATATATATATATATATATATATATAAATATATACATATATATATATATGTGTATATATTGACCTGACAAGTAAATGTGTGATCAGATTGTTCGAAATGTATAGCGCAAATACATCACATTGTTCAGATAATCTCCGTCTTCTAATAACACTATTCAAAGAGTTGACTTGTAAGGATTATGTTTGTTTTTCGAGTTTGACCACGGATTGATATCAGTTAGTGAGCCATTGAAAACCAGGGAGTACTGGACAGTTGTTTCATCCTAGTTTGGGAATCATCGGCAGTACGCACCCACTGGGGTACGAACGCAGGACCTTCCAGTTACAAAAGTTCTTTAACTGATATCAAACCATGGTCAAACTTGCAAAAACAAACCTAATCCTCACAAATCAACCCTTGAACATAGCTACAGTGCCTTATTTTGGATCTTTGGTTTCAGTAACAAAGTATTGATGTGTGCGTCAGACAGTCGACCAAATCTTTGTAAAAGCCGTGATGAAACAAACTGGTTATTACAATTTTGTCGAGAGAGAGAGAGCGTTATTACTTCTTAACTCCATATGTGAATGTCAATTTCTTTATACTAGTCCTTCTCATTTAGTTAACGTGAATGGACTTTTAATTTGTTGGTTATGTTACAATTGAAATGAAATGTACATGCAATAAATGTACATATGAAATAAGAAAATAAATATGACAGTGGTTTATTGAAGTGATCACAGTCTGTCGCAGTAATGATTCACTTATAAACAGTATTTAAAAAATTGACGTAAAAAGATATACAAACAAGTTGATTTATAATTACGGTTTTCCTGAATATTCTTATTACTGAAGTTAAATATTAATAACTGGTATTCAATGACTACCTATGTCTGTGAATAATTTTCGAATTTTTATTACATGATTAACAAAATGTATTCATGTGATTATACTGGCGTAGAGCGTAGAGGTGTGGATATGAATAACGTATTTGCATTCTACTGAAATTTATAAAACAAAAGTAAGCAAATATAACTGTCCAGAACTTATTTCACTTGATTTCTCCAACCAGTTAGTTTCACTATTGCAAGAACATTAGCCAACCAAGAGCCGAAAGTGGAGATGGATCGGGCATACGCCACTGAGGAGGCCATCAAATGACATCGCACGCAATGTAGGCCATCACTCGAGTGGAATCCCAAGGAGGAGCGATGAGTGGGTCGTCAAAGCGAGGGTGACATGGAGGAGATAGTCCGGGGAGGAGGAGATGAGAGATTATAGGAAATCGTAGGGTCAGCCAGCTGAAGAGGACAGCAGAGAATAGAAGAAAGTGGAGATGTGTTGTTGAAGCCTTATGTTCCACTCGGAACCCAGGGGAATAATAAGAAGAAGAACATCAGCCAATAATCATATACTTTTGTATATTATTAGCATCAATGACCACTGTCTGGAATAAACAAAATCTTGATGTGCGATAGTCCTGTTTATTTTTTTAATGTAACTGACATGATACGTATAAAACTATACAACAAACCTATAATTTTGATAATTCATAATAAAATCTCACAGGACTACAGAATGAAAGAGTATTCTTATAAGCGAGGTGACTTTAAAAACTAAAAAGCAAAATACCAAGCAAAATTTCTTTACTCAAACAAAATAAATATTCACAACCAATGTTATAACTTGCAGTATAATGAGTGGTTTAAAGTAAAAAAGTACATTTTCACTTGTGAAGAATTTTAACCTAGGCAGTTGATTATTAACTCCCCAGGCTAACAAACTCAGAATCTACAGGATTTTATACAAACGGACTTAGGATTTCAAGCAAAGAAAAAGATATGGACAAAATAGGCCCTGAAAAATGTATCGTGTTTTGCATTTCTCACCTGTCAGTAAACTGATCAGACAGTCATTTAGTGTGAAGAGAGAGATGAGAAAAAATGGTGATGTAATTAGTGGTGAAACTCTCATAAGTCAAGAGTGTAACAAGAGATATTGAAATATTACTCCTAATTTTGAAATCAAAACAACCCACTTATATAATGACTCCTAACTTTAAGATAGGGAGTGAAGTGGTAGAGCGTGTTGACTAGTTCACTTATTTAGGAAACTACATCAGCCTCAGTGAACTGAATTTCGACGAAACCTCAGCACAGATAGAAAAGGTTCGTGCGGCATTTGTCAACTTATGTCATCTCCGGCGTAGACGTGATATCCGGCTATCGATCAGAAAAAATGTTTACTAAGCAGCAGTTCGCTCTATCCACCGTTATGACTGTGAAACATAACCATTGAAAGTGGGATTTATGAAAATGCTAGCTGTATTTGATCATATGCGCCTGCGTTCTATCTCCTGTGTTGTGGTATAATATGATGAGCAATATTGAGGCTAGACACCGAGTATTGGGTAAGTGGGAAAAGTCAGTCGTCGAGGTTGTGAAGTTGAATCAATTAAGATAACTAGCATACGTGTTGCGAATGACTAGCCATCGCCTTCCTCGACAAGCGATATTAGCCAACATAGGATTAGGCTTGAATAGATTTAGAGGTGGTCAAACCAAAACATGGTATCAGTCCATGTAATCTTTGACAGTTGGTTTGAGTCACGTATGAAGGTGTGGGTTGCTTGATTGAGGTTCTAGAAATTCTAAGAACCAGTGGCTGGAGACACTTGGTGGTACGGCTAAAAAGCATTCTTAATGGAGCAGATGCATGCACTCTTTATGATCCCCCCATATCCACTAAACCGTCACGTTTTTGAATGTTACTTTTCTCTCTCCTTCAAATTTCTGCTTGTTATAGTTCCTTTTAATATCTTTTCTCACCTGTTTCTACCTTTATGTGCTACATGGAGTGTAGAAACTTGAACTGTTGCACTTCTGTACAGAATGTTATGCTGAAATTCAGTCGGTCATCATATAAGGATAAAACTTGAGCACTGTGGTAGAGTATAGAGTTAGTATAGTTAGATATAACTCCATTATGGTTAAATTTTATTTTGATAGAGTCACACAGTGTTTTACAGTAATATTTACTGATAACGTTTCGAGCACAATTTATTGCTCATAATCATATCACATATCTTGGTGTGATTATGAGCAATAAATTGTGCTCGAAACGTTATCAGTAAATTTTACTGTAAAACACTGTTACTTTATCAAAATAAAATTTATCCATAATGGAGTCAGTCATCATGTTTAAAAAACACCACTACTTCTTAGACATCTACTGTTTAATAATTCTAACTATATTTAAAGAAGGTCAATTCACCAGTTACAAGTTTATTCAAAATCATAGTATGCAATTTATTCACACTTTACTAAATGGTGTGAACAGTGTATCTTTCAGACTTCTTTTGATTTCCTGATTATTCATTCGCTGTCGAACTTCCAGGTGGCCAATACATTTGTTGGTACTAATCATTTTAATCACAGACGTCTGGGGTGAGAGTTGCATAGCGTGTTTAAAGAGACTTACATATCAATATCATAGTGAATGGAGTGATAAGGAAATACAAGATAGTGAACTAATTGATGAACTGACAAACCAGTATAATTGAAATGCATAGCCAATACTGTATTGTAATGAAGCATACATTTGTCACTCTATTCAGAAACGAAATTTCTCCTAGAAACAGAACTCAAACATAAACTACACTGGATAATATTCCAAAGTAAACACCTCGTAAAATAAAACACGATATATATGTATAAAACATTTTATTCATGTATCTGTCATAAGACTGGACATTCACTTTTCGGTGGCTGGCTGACTATCCTGAACAAAGGTACAACTCAGTATTCGATAGTTGAACATCACACTGGTTTTATGCTGAAGCATTTGGATTGTTATTCATGATTAAGAAAACACAAAATGATTAGGATCGTAGAAGTAAACGTATAAAATCGGATTTAGAATTCTGCTGCTGGTTACAAAAGGTATTAGGCATCAGAAGCAAGTGAGGTCTCAATAAGATTCGGTAGTTTAATAAGCCTTGCTACGATGATTAGCCAGAACAAGATACGGAGGAATATATTTGCAGGTTTCTCTTCGGCTGCTAACAGTATGTAAGCCAAATAAGTTATTATAAACGTACGGAGCACACTTCAAGATAATTTTAACTAAAAAGAGATTTAATCATTAGCCTGATAATGTAAAAAAGGCATGAATACAAGATAATATTGAAATAATGAGTTTATTCATACATAGTGTGATAATAAGTTCGGATGTTAAAAGGGAATGGTGCCAAAATACATAGGAGTAAATGGATATGGTAAGTAAAAGTAAATTATTACAAAAATGAACAGATAAGTAAATTTCAAAGTCTAATAATGAGCTCAGTGAGTAAAAATTGAAAACCTAGCAAAAAGAATACCCAGTACAAGAGTAGGAAATCCTTTGATAGCAACAGACTATGAAAAGCAAGGCGACTAACGATTTCTCTCTAAACTAATTTTTTTAAAAGACTAACTCATTTCAACTGCATATCATTTGTCAACGCCGTGCCTAATGATTGCTCTTCTAACCAACTTCATGCCTTTCAGATGTAGACTTCTGACGATATGATCAAGTACACATAAAGTGGTAAGTGCAGTCGAACTTGACTTGAGCTGAAGTACTTACTTACTACTAACTGAAATAGCGAGCATTTTGTGAGTAAAGTCAAATAAATACAATGGTTTTATATGTCCCTTTCAGTACACCTTTAATTCATTCGTTGATTTTTACTGGTACTTCTCATTTACACACAAAATAAGAGAAAGCTGACTTCTTTTCAACAGTTTTCATACTTCGTTATATACTTCTTTTTGAATATCCATTCTCCATAAGATTCTTTCCAATAATAACAGTAAAAATAGTAGTAATCGTCAACTTTTCTACACACAATTCACTTGTTCTGCATACACTTAGGACAGACAATAATACTAGTATATTACACCTTTCAATTTTTACTCCTTTCAGGATATATTATAGTAGAAATTGTTACAAAAGATTTAAAAAATACCAATGGAACTCGCGAAGAATGGTTAAAGACCAGAACTTGTTACTGTTAAGAAGAGTAATAGCTCCTTTAGTATTTTCAAAAAATAATATTTCACACAAGCACATGCTATAGGATTTAGCGATCATCAAGTGTCCTATTGCTTTGGACAAATATATAATATTGAATTTAGATACACTTTTAAATCAGTGCACTTCAGTCAGCAGAATTCTCACGTATCTCAATAATAATTAACATACTCGATGAAATAAAACTTTGGAATTTACTTGGACTGACAGAAATGAAATGAAGACAAAGTGAAATATGAATATACTCACCCATCATCCATAAAGTAGTTTTGCCACGAGGACGGAAGACAGCTTTTTGAGTGAACATTTCGTTGGATTCCCTTGACAAAAAGTTCATTATCTCCGACGAATATACTGCGCTCACCAAGATTAATCTATTTAGAACATATCAGACAGTACAAAACTAACGTAAGACACCGTCGCTAAGTTATAATCTGCATCGAAACCAATGACCTCCAGTGGGACAGAAAAGGGCGATTTAACCAATATTCGCTGAAAGACCAAATCAGCTCCTTCAGTTATAAGACCCGACAAACTGGAATTCGGTATTTCATTCTTAAATGATGACTTAATTTCTCCGTCCACTGATTCTGTAACACGTACGTCATACACGTCTTCAACAAGTTCGACAGAAAACGACTTCTCTATCACTTTTCCATTCATCTGCACTGCAAATAAAGACAAAACTGTTTGTTTACCACGGTAGTTTCCACCTTTTTTTGTGAAACAGTTTCAAGAGAAGGCAATAAATGGGCTTCAAGAGTTGAAGTGCTACGTATTTCACCCAAAAGTGTGGTACTCGATGCTTTCACAATTATAAGATTTACAGCGCCCTCTTTTTCAATATTAACGCGGCACTACAATATTAACCAGTTAAATTATTCATCAATACCTCATATGAACCAACTGGTTTATTATTATGAGCATAACATATGAGAGAATCATCAAACACAGCGGACGTAAGCTTCTCATTGTCTTTCAGTCACATAAAATTATTGAAGCCAATAGTTACCCAATTCTTCCAAAAAAATCCTGGCCTGCTGATTTATACAAACACTATTTTCCATAATTATATCACTACATTTAAAAAATGCAGCGAAACATTGACGACCAATATCAATGCAGTGATTCAAAGAAACAACCGCTAATAATAAGAACAACTATAGTAATCATAGTATGTGAAACAGTAGGTTTTCGGAACTTTCTTTCACGTGGAACTCGGTTCTCGCGTAAAAACCTTCAAAATATATGTTCAGAGCTATCAGACAGTATTAATTATTACATGGATAATATTCCTCAATATACAGACGAACCGTTTGAATGTTCAAGGGTGTAACTAAAGTGGAATTAATGTACTATAATCACCGCAAATTAAGTTAGCAAGTTGACACTGATGTATATAATTGGGGTCCTGCAGAATCAAGTAACTTATATCTTTCCGTGTGATATTGTGGTAAGTTTCGACCTTGTTTCCTCACATTCCATTCGCATGTCTGTTTTGTTTCACTCTTTGTATCAGGTATACATTGCTCGACCGACTCTTATTTGTTGAGGTGTTTTTGTCATGACACCTGCTTTTTTGTCTGAAATTATAATTAGAGGCAAAACAAACAGCACGTGTAGTCTCTAAATGCATACATTAAATGTGCCTATATTTTCTGAAGCTCTTACATGGGAATTAGCACTGGTACCACTTGCAAACTCCCTTAGTGTGTCATTAAGTACCTTTAAAAAGGAGGCCAATGTGCTTGCTAGTCGCATTTCCGTAGGTAGTTTGTTCCATATTTGTGCATACCTAATCAAGAAAACCAAATTTAGTTGCATTCGTCGAAGTCATAATGTTTTGACTCCTAGGATTTCACATCTGGTGAAGTAGTTTGTGCCGTTTTCGGTTCCGAGTACTTTCAGCGTGAAGTACCTCTGTTTTCCTACTTTTAGCTTGCCTTCTATGCGTATGCTTCTCAATATGAATGAGCAGTAATCTAAGAGTGGGCACACACAAACCTTGTAAAGCAGTATTCTGGATTCACTTCTGTAGGAGTTCCTGAGTAGGAAACCAATAAGCCTGCGTGATTTCGATACTTGTTTCGAGACATTCTCTGAAAATGACAGATTATGTGAATATTTCAGTACTCGGTCTAGTAAAGATTTGAGTCTGTGGGTTTTGTGACCTTGAATTGCTAGATCGAGTTCTGGGTTGTAACAGCCTGTGCAGCGCCAGCTACACTTTTCGACATTAAACTCGAGTCTCCAGGGGTCACATCATCTATTCATATTTATCGATTAAACTTATACAATCCCTTGGATGACACCACTGCTAATTGGCCTAGGCCTGGAGGTCATCGAGCTAACCTTTGTTGTCTGATTTCTGTCACAGAGAAATGATTTTATCCAGTTGTGGTGGGGGTTGCGTATCCCTAGTGAGCATAGCCTGCTGACTAACAGACTATGTGGGACTCTGTTGAAGGCTTTCCTGATATCGAAATAGAGGATAATTACTAGTTCTCTCCTATCTCTTCTATAGGTGACTTCGTTGAAAAAGTCGATATGGCAAGTGACGCAAGATCTTTTCTTAAGGAATCCGTGTTGTAACTGGTTGATGAGTTTGTGTTTTAGAAAGTAGTCTGACATTTGGTCTTTGATTACTTTCTCCATGATCCGTGATATGACAGGTGTTATATTGGTAGGCCTATAACTGCATGCACTAGTTTTGGCTCCTATTTTATGCTTAGGTAGTATATACGTGTTTTTCCAAGTTTCAGGATAGGTCCCAGTCACTAGTGAGAGGGTGAATATTCTAAGTAATAGTACTATCATATCCGAGCCACCGTTTTTGTATATATATATTTCACATAAATTAAGCATTTACATGATTAACATACCGTTTGTACAGGCATGATCATATTCGACAAGTGCAATTTGAAATGGAACACTTTTTTGACATTAAAAACTGGAAAGATGGAAAAAAACCTCTAGAAACTTTGTTAGAATAGATTACAATATATTGGTTCAAGTGACAGATGGTATATCATCTATCCCACAACTGCCGTTATCTTTTAATGTCTTTACCGCTGATGCTATATTTTGTATACTTAAAGTTGATTTCACCTAACTTGTAGTTATTTTTGCAGGTTATGTCGAGGATTGGGGACGGATGCGCTTTGGTGTTATTAGAGAACCATTGGTTTAGGAGTTCACAAGTAATCTGGGGATCATCATATATGATACCTTCATTTTCCAAGTGGCTAACATTGTTTTCTTTACCCCTCTTCAGTCGCTTTTGCGAGATCTTGTAGAGTTCCTGAGTTTTAGAGGTGCCACTCAGGGCTTTATTTTCCTCGAGTTGTGCATTCATTTTATGTCTCTCCTCAAGATTTTTAAATGTTTCATGTATCTGGTGCAATGCACTAAATTCTTTATATAAATAAAATTCCTTTTTCAGTTTCCTTATTTTTAATCGCATTTTGCGGTCTGTGAATAGAGTCGGTGTCTTTAGGGCAGATTTTGAGGGGTGCGATTGTATCTCTTGACGAAATGATTGTCTTGTAGAAGATATTAAGCGTTGCTTCTAAGTTATTATTGCTGATGTTTTCATCCCAGCCAGAGCTTCTCAAGAGCGTGGTAGGAATTCCCAGTCGGCATTTCTATAGTCCCTATACCGATAGTGAACCGGGGAATTTTTAGGTGTGTGTTTAGTTGTTAGTTGAAGAGGTAGGGTGCAGTACAGTATGTTGTGATCACTGTTGTCGAGTTTATCCGCCACCTCTATCGAGATCGGCTCTATTTTGTGGCAGAGGACTAAGTCGAGAATATTTTTATGTCGTGTTGAGAGGCGTACGCACTGCTTCCATCCTCCTACATCTATGGCTTCTAGGAGCTGGTCATGGATTCTAGGTCCAGTGCAGGTATTGCAGTTCACTCCAGGGAGGTTAAAATCGCCACGAATTATTTTGTAGTCGAATTCCAGAGTAGGTACATGCTCTAGTATTTCTCCGATAACCGTATCAGTCGTTTTAGGGCTGCTATGGGCTCTGAATATACATCGCGCGAGAATTTTATTTTCATTCGCGTTGATGCTTATCCACTTAGATTCTGGGAGTTTGTCAATAGTTCGATTTGTAAAAGTATTGGGATCAGTGGATTTAGAAGCATATATTAGACGCCCGTCTCCTCTTTTGTGCACTCTATCATTCCTGTGGTTGTCATAGTTATCAATTATCAGCTTTGTGTCAGATATATCATTAGTTAGCCAAGTTTCAGTCACCGGGATCGGTGTTGGCCGTTCCATGTATACCGAGCTGCGAAGGGAAGTTATTTTGTTAAGGAGAGATCGAGCATTTAAGAGGATAATTTTCAGAAAACCAGTTTTGTTGGGAGGGTAATTAGTGGGTTTTCTTGTTACTATCCCTAACTCCTGGTTGCCTACTTTATGTTCGGAGGGATTCTCAGATGAGACATTGTCAGCGTGTCTGCTATTCCCTGAACAAACTGTGCTGCAAGAGTGGCTATTGTTCGCTGCAACCGAAAGTAATCCCGCTGCATATATTGGCTTCTGGCCCCATTACGTGGGTATCTGGAATCATTCCTCGATTAAAGATAAAATGACAACAACCATGTTATTTAACCGTAATCCATGTAATTTAAATATGTAACTTAAATAATTCTTATCGATTCCTATATAACTTGTGTGCCCTATATTGTATGAATAAATATGTACCCTATTATATTATCATTACTAACTATACTTACTAATCGTATTTGTAATTTATCGAATTGATGATTCCTGTAAACTGGCGTCCCTCATGTAAAAAAAATGAGAATATACCATTATTATTATTAGATAATCTGTTTCACTATTCAGATTGTTATATACAGGGTCGAAATAACCTGTTTCTAGGTGGTTTTGAGGGTAGTGCGTGCTAAGTCTTTCGCATTTGTACATTTGTGGACTCATTTCGTGCATGTACATAGAAGGACCGTGATTCAATCTATACCCATTAAGCCGATGGGGCTTTACGTAACTACTACAAGGGTTCGAGTATGCATTTCCGTTCATATAGTACCTAGTGGTGTCCCGTCTAGTAGCCCATGTGTTTTCATTATTTATTCTGTGTCCCGTTCTCTGGTTATATGAGCCTATAGGCATATTACAACCTAGGATATTACGGAAATTGTGGGTCTCACTCTGCTGTTTAATCAGCTCGACTCTCCTTGCGTGTCTGCTAGAGTGTGGTTTTGTGCGGATAGAGCTATTTTTGCTGTTAGCTTTCACCTCGTGTAGTCTGTCATCCACAGTTTGTCTACTACTCTTTGTTCGACGAAGAGCACTTCCACTCTCGTGTTCCGTCTCCTTTATGGGACCTGCCATAATGCGTGCATAGTTCTTTTTCAGGCTTACATGCTGCTTGTTTGGCTTGTCACAAGGGAGGTATGTGGACGTCTGTGGAGAGACCTTGGTTTTAGGAGACTACTTTTCGGCTTTTACAGTGAGATTATCTTGCTTGGCCCTGGGTACAGTGTTATCTGCCGATATTTGTAGGTAATCTGTAGCGGAAGCATCTATGTCTACCTCATGTGCGGGGTCGACAGCTTTCCTAGGAGTGTTCTCACGAACTTCGAGACCCATTTCAGTGTTACTGCCCTTTTTGAGTTTCCCTTCACCTTTTCGTGTCGTTTGTTCACCTATTACAATGCAAGCGTCACTTTGTGCTTCAGGGTCCTTCGATACTTCGGCACTGATGCTATTCATGATTTGTGGTATTATCGTGATTAATAAATACATACATATATATTCTGTGTAGTAACTATGGTTATTTTGGTACACTAACTAACTAGTCCCGTTATGCTAACTTTCATATTATGTGTGAACTAATACTATTGTCCTATGTAGAAGTACTTATCATGTACTTCCAATAATATTAAAATTTATAATAGTAGTTTGTTGTAACTACACGTTTAACGAACTTAAAATATCTATGTAAGGTGAAAAAGAGGGTGTAAGAGTCAGACGCAGAAGTGAATTGTCATCTTTGAGCAGTCTAGTGACTGTGGAGATGAACACTGGAAGTGTGTTTGCATCACACCCACCAGTTGGTAGTCTATGCCAAATGACTGAAAACTTATTTAAGAAGTTGTACCGCATGTAAGTCTGACAATGCTGTGTTAGTAAATCTCAGTTGATTTCGGGTAGGTTGAAGTCTCCACATATGATCTTGTGCTCGTATTTAGAGGTTTATGTAATTCTAGAGCGAGAAGAGGAATTCATCGAAAAGCATATTACTTGCTCAACATCTCGTTTTTTCTAGACGTCTGAATAAATATTTTCACTCATGGTGGTTCAGCAGATGCCAAATATCCTCAAGACCAGTTGAAATTATGATCATCTGGAATTATCACCTTCATTCCTGCACTAAGAAAAATGCAGTGTAACTGCCTTTCGCGCAGGAGAGTCGTCTTCATCCGTAGTTTGAGGCATTATATGTCATACACTGACTTTAAGTCAGCAGTAAAACACAACTCAAAAACGAAAAATAAATCGTTTGCAATGCAAAAAGGAAAACACCTTATTATGAAAAACAAACGACATACAGATAACATAGGACTAAATTAAAGCAAAATCGTGTAAGGGCTTACCAACTGTAGAGTGCTGATAATGGAGTAGGTAGAGTAAACCATGATAATGTTATTTAATATTGGTGTCGATTTTATTCATATAAATTAGGCATTTGTATAATCAAAATATCGCTTGTACAGGCATGACCATAAATGATCATGAATACGAATTTAGATTAAACACTTTTATGACATAAATGCTGGAGAAACGAAAAATTCTAGAAACTTAAGAGGTAGCCTGTCATGTCTACTTTAAATCGAATAGGCTATAGGATATTGGCCTAAGTCTAATTTTTAATCGTTAATATGCCTACAGTCTGCCGACTTCATGCGCGGATTACAAACGGACGCGTTAATGAAAGGGAAGAAATCCGATACACAGGTGGTAGAGTTAGACACAGAATGTAGTACTTGCAAACAATATCGGATGATCAGTTTCAAAGGGTTTGAAAATTTATAAAATTCTACATTAGCCGGTAAACGCAGCAGTATTTTGATATTGGCAGATTTATGGGATCAACTTTGCGATGATGAACAGATTTCATGATGGAGGTTGTTCTGTTATTTCTCATATGTGCTTACCGTGATTTGGACATCTGCCGAATGTAGGTTCTAGTGATATCAATACTCCGTTCGAGTAACACGAACGTAGAAGGCAGCATGACTGTTCATATGCAGTGCTCCAGTACGGTACCTTTGAAAAGAAGGGACAGAAGAGAAGAGCAACAGAGGTGCAGAGGCAGCCGGTAAATATTAATGATTTAAACAAACAATATGCGGTAAACTCAGGGTTCATTCCCTTTTTATTACCGAGAAGTTGTGGCCATTGAATTACATGGTGTTTCGTACTGACGGTTGGTTCAGGTTCATAGTGGTAAAAGACTAGGAGAGAAACGAATGATAATGATTGTCCCCAACCATGTAAGGTAACGGTAGGAATGGATACTGAAAAAGAGGTTAAATCTAAACGCCAAAATACATAAAATATGTAGAAGAAAAGCGAAAGTTTAGTGACGTTTACGCTTTTGTTCTGATTTATACAGTTAGATGTCCTTCTGAAGTAATAATAGTAATATATTCCCATTTTGTACATGAGGGACGCCAGTTTACAGGCATCATCAATATGATAAATTACATGTACGATCAGTAAGCATATTTAATAATAATTTAATGAAATGCATTTTTTCCTACCTGTGTAGGACACACCAATTGTACGGGCATGCATAAGTATTACTTAAATTACATAAATTTGGTTTATGGTGAAATTATATGGTTGCCGTTATTTCAAGAGTTAGGTCAAGGTTACTGTTGCCGATATGCATCCAGCCGCATTTGTCAATGTTAAACTTTAGACAGGACTCAGCACACCATGTTGCGAGACCACTTAGTTCAAGATGTATTTTATTAACTATATCACTTAATTCATGAGTAGCAGGAGTAAACGACTTTGAGGTCGTCAGCATAGAGAAATGGTTTACCTGAGGTGAAGCAGTTACAAATGCTGTTAATGTAGACTGTAAATAAAAGTGGACCTAGAACACTACCTTGTACAACCCCATTTGTGATCTGCCTAGGATGAGACCATACTGACCCGAATTTGGTTATTTGTATCCTGTTGCTTAGAAACGATTTCAACCAGTTCGGTAATGGATTGCGAATTACACGTGAGTACAGCTTCTCAAAGAGAATACTGTGAGATACCATGTCAAATGCCCTAGATATATCGAAGTAGAGAACAACGACTAGTCGAAGTGGTAAGTAACACAGGACCTATTTTTGAGAAATCCGTGTTGAGACCTTGTAACAAGATCTTCCTTAAGTAGATAGTCTGATAATTGATCTTTGACAACTTTCTCCATGATTCGAGAGACAACTGGGGTTATATTTATAAGTCTGTAATTGTGAATGTTTGCCTTATCACCGGATTTGTAGTGTGAAATTATACAGCTAGTTTTCCACTCATTAGGATAAGTGCCAGTGTCCACAGATATTGGGTAGAATTTAAGAAGTAATTCGGGAATATCACACCTACTCTTTTTGAAAATTATTGAAGCAAGGCCATCCGGTCCCGTGCTAGTAGAAGGTCTAAGGCTTTTAACTGCTTGTTCTACTTAATTGATTGGTGAACACTATGCTTCCGAGGGAAGAGCTAGTAAGGGGGCAGTTTCACCAGGAATGCGCACTTTTAAACTGAAGTTCGCAAACCACTCACTGAAAGATTCACAGATAGTGGCAGGCTCATTGTAGATTACTTTGTTGTGAAGTAAGTAGGGGATGTCCCTCGTCGACCGCATTCGTTTTTTAAGAAGTGTTGTTAAGTTATAAACTTTGGAGGTACTTTTAAGTGAACTTAACTCTTCGTTGAGGTCCTTTTGGGGGCGTAGGCGCCTGATAGATTCAAGTGACTCGTGGATTGAGTGCAGTAGTGATATATCCTTAGTGCAATAGTACTGTTTCATCAACTTCCTTAACTTATTGCGGTATGCCCTTGGAATGTATTCAGCTTGGTGTCTACTTAATTTTACTACCTCCTTAAGAGCAACAGTATCAACGTAACATTCCTGTAAAATAGGGACACTACAGCCTTCATTGAGTCAGTGGTAAAATAGTCATCCCATTGACAGAGTGGAATGAGTTCTTGGACTGATCCCCAGTCTGTATGTTTGTAACTACGACATATCATGCTCCCTGAATCTTGTTTGTTTCCTGTGTTTAGAGGTGAGAAAGGCAGAGAACAGAGTACCATTCTATGGTGACTACTGGAAAATCTCTTACGAACATAGGTGGAGACTGTGATTGTGTCATGACAAAACACAAGGTCCAATATGTCACCACGGGTAGGTGTCTGGATGTGTTGTTGCTATCCATTACAATCGATAGTGGCAGGTAATTCGTCGAAGCGTTGAGGGCCGGAACTACTTAACCACTTGACGTCTGGAAGAGTGAAGTCCCCTACAATTATTTTGTAATTAGTATTAAACGACGAGGCGTGTGCAAACGATTTAGCTAATAACGAATCAGTTTCTTTGGTTGAGAACGGTGCTCAATAAACACAGCCTATGAGAAGTTTGTACTTATCTCCATGTAAGACGACCCAGAGTGAATCAGAAACCTTTTTCAGTATTTCATCTTCCAGTTATGTATATATATGAGACATCCTCCACCTCACTTGCAATCTCTATTTGCACGGTGTACGGTGTAATCATCTATACCTACATACACACCAAGTATAGAGGATGAGCACCATGATTCAGTTATCAGATCTACAGTAGGCTTGACGATTAATAATAATGTCCTTAATTCAATTGAATTTTAGGTTGTCCCGTGGATTGGACCGAAGTGCTCGGTCTCAGGTTGACATGTCGGCTTCTTGAGCAGATGCTTCGACGATGTCTGGGCATTTAATTAGTATGACATGCCGACATGTTAACCTGAGACCGAGCACTTCGGTCCAATCCATCGACGGGAAAATCTAAAATTCAATTGAATCAATATGACCCGTTGCACATTAGGTGGCTCTCGTGGCCCAAGTGGTCTAGTGGATAACGCTTTGGCGTTTGAAACTATGGGCACTAGGTTCGAGTCTTGGTGGCAACATCATCGCCCACTGAGAAATGCAGGTACATCCAGTTGACAAGTCCCAAATAGGACAAAATGCGCATCCTGGATTCCACTGCTAGTCACCATCCACCAATTAAATAATGTCCTTAGTTCAGATATCTTATTGATTAAGGAACGTGCATTAATTAGCAATATCGTGAATAAGTCACGGGATACTACAAACTGGCTTAAAATATCACCATAAACTAATTCTATTTGTGCGTCAGCACCGCAAGAGTTTATAAATGATAAGGGGGTCGGACTGGTTGTCCATACATCGAGGTTAGAGTGTGATGGGGTGTTCCTAGGTGCCTTGGGTCATACCAGTGATTCGTGACACCTAGAAAACTTACCGTGTTCCTAGATATACGGGCAATAGTGGTGGGGCCTGAGTTGTGGGTTAAGAGGCATATCATCATAAGGTCAACCCATCGATCTGCTTTTTGGCACACCGGTTGGCGCCTTGGTGTTGTTTTTATAGCTAGAAGAATATTGTAAGGGGAAGGCGCTGAAAGCCACCAAATACACTTGTGTTTCGAAAGGATTTCTTCGTATCAAGTGTGGGTTTGTTGACACGCTTACACTCAGAAGGCTTCATCAATACAGAATATTCTTCCCTATCATCAGTCTCAATCCTGTGAAATTTGTTCATCGTGATGAGGTTACTAAGTTGAGGTGAAAGTTTCTTAGAACAACTTATAGCAGTTCTAGCTATTTTAACATCTTTCGGTGAGATTTTATTTACAGGGATACTAATATCTAAGTCAGTTCCTAGTTCCATTGGCAGGCCAGGTTGTTGTGTAGTTTGCTGAATGCTACTTACTCGTACGGAGCAACCATGCTGTGACAAATGGCGGGCTATGGGTGACTTGAGTGCAGTAAAACAAATCTGCTTGAAATTGACCAATATTAATCTGCATTCAGTTGGACTCACATCTGATATTACTTGCAAAAAAATGATGTCAAAATCATAAAAATTAATCACTCATTTTAAATTAATACCCAATTTAAACATAAAACAAGATACGATGCCGCACACAACAAAGTTATATGGAGGGATTGACTTCAAGCTTTATTTTTTTCCCAAATATTTGTAATTTATCCGACACATACTTGGGTTTTTTTGTTAATGCGAAGACAATATTTCTATATTTCTTTATGTGCTCCATTGAACGACTAACTATCAGAATGTGCTCACTAACTGATGTCAGAGAGGAGAGCAACCATGTAATTTCACTATAAATCAAATTCATGTAATTTAAATAATACTTATCCATGCCTGTACAACTGGTGCGTCCTACATTGATAGGAAAATATATTATTATTATTAATAGGTGACTGTTTCTGTACACGACCCACTTTTGGTGAATTTAAGCCAAATGTGACTAGATTATTACTACGCATTCTTCTGCACTCACACGGTGTTTTATCCTGAGCTATGGTTACAGATTTATAACTAGTGTTCAGTGTTAAGTGATCCTGAAATTTAGTAAACTTACTGGCATCAAGAGAATTGATGAACTTAAAAATGATGGGAAAATTAGCCTGGTTAGACTTTTTACGAAGTCTTTTACATTCACATGGAACACTAGCCATGCCGCAGCAGTTGAAAATTTTGTGTTTTATAGTCTTCAGAGGCATCAAATCTGGGATGTTGTAAACTATAGCCTGGTGAGAAGAAGCTATACGCTTCATCACCTCCACAGCCAAGCATTCAATCAAATTTTCAGCTTTGTTTAGGTTGTCTGGAGACATTTTAGCATGTTTTTAACAGTCAGGCTACTGGGTCTGAATCCGCAAGCTTGTTTTGATTTACATCCATTAGAGACTTAACCTGGCCAATATTAGAACGGCTTTCCGTGATATTTGAGATTGGCAGTGGCATGCTATCAAAGTGACCTAATTTTTCCAGAAGTTCACTTACTTGCCTCTGGTTGTCTTTCACAAGGAGGTTTAATTTACAGAACTCAGAGATCTCTAACAGAATATCTTTCACCTGTATCACAAGAGTGAGGACTACTCTCGAGCCGTTATGTGAGCTAGCAGTTGATACTGTATTACAGGGTGGTAATGCAGTTATAACCGAGTTTGAGCTACTATCTAAAACAATTTTGTTTCTATGAACATGTTTTTTAGAGATTTGGACCATAATTTCAAGGATTGTATATCAACTAGCAGTAAATGAATATCAGAGAAAACAAGTGCAAAAATGTCACCAATTTCGAACGTACCACTTTTGTGAAAAAGTAGAGAAATCATACCATGCGCTTGTATTCAGGGGGTTTATTTCCTAGCCGTGGCATTCAGGCAGTTTTGTCTTCCTTTCTGCTAAAGTTATTCAAACTCATGAGCGGTTTAAATGGTGACAAGAACGGTCTGACTACCAGGTTGGATGTGAAGCTAAAACGTCAGCAGGCAATGTGCCTAAAGCTCAAGTCTAACAAAATAAATGGCATCACAACAGTCGTGAAAGCTGATATTATTTGAAGCAGACCAGTACTTTTGGGGACAAGACACTGACTCTTGATTATGTGACTAAGATGCGGGTTCGATGAAATCTCACCGTCATTGACCTAGACCCAACAATATTTGGCGCATACTTCCTAGAAAGGTAAGAAGTGTTTGTGCATATGCGGGAAAGTGGACTAACAATGAGAGAGATATCCAGGTACACGAACGGCACGAGATGGTACACGCGAGAGCTCATCATTCATCACATCGGACTGAATGTTCACAAGTATTAACTCGGAGGTTTCGGAAAGAACTAATAGAATTTTGGAACATAATAACAACCAACCGTCAAACACCCATGCTTTTTCCGGAGATCTCTCAAACTTTCAAGATATGCCGTCCTTCAGCTTCCACTAAGCCAAGGAGGTTATCCACGGACAAACCAAAGATAACAATGGCTGAATTTCACATATTGCTTCGGCTGGGGATTATCCAACTCTTGAAAATTCAGTGGGCTTCACCACTGCATATGATCTCCAAGGAAGTTCAAACTGACCGGCATTTTTGTGGTGATTAAATAAGCCCCGAAGAAGCAAGTGGTGACACACAGATACACGATACCCCACAATTATCAATTCGCCACAACATTTACTGAAACAGACTAAGTTCGCTCCCATCACAATATTCTGGTGGATGAAGAAGACACACCTAAGATACCGATTAATACACCACCTGGATTGCATAAATTTGTACGGATGTCATTTGTCCGATGCATCCAACTGGATTGCACAGGGAATGATTAGCTGGAGGAAGTCACGCGAAATTCGTCGCCTTGGTTTAATGTAACAGTTTACCAGTGATATAAGACACCTGAAGCGGATGGAAAACTGTGTGGCTGATAGACTGTCCAGAATGCACGTGAGTACGGTGCAACAGACCAACGTAGACTTCAAAACACTGGCTGAGAACCAAAACAACGACGACGAGTTAAAGTACGTCCATAGTGCAAATTACTCTAAAACTCAGTTGTTATCTCCTGTTGATAGCGGCTTGATACACGGTGACACAACCAAAGACCCACTTAAAACTTTTGTCCCCAAAATTATGGGAAGGTCCGTAATCAGTAATTTCTAATCGTCGACGCAGCTGAGAGCTAGAGGTTCAACCAAATTAATCTCCACTAGATATATCCGTCCAAACCTTTTACGAGACATACAGAAAAGCGCTAGAAAGTGCATATAATGTGGAGGGCGAAAGTAAACTGACACACACTGTCAATATTTAGAGGCGTTCCTGCAGCCCAAAACGCTTTTAGCCCATGTTCATGTCAAAATTGGCTGGCTCTTTGCCACGTGACTCTTCAGCTGCACTGATAAGTTTACCGGGTTCCCTGTAGCCACAACAAACTTGTATCACGGCCGAAACAGTAGCGAAGGCGTTTCTTCAATACTTGGTAGACTTTGACTGCAAATAGCTGGAGTAAGGCTGATTTCATCGGTCATCTTCCAGCCGTGTTCGAAGTTTGTGTCACTTTTCTGCGTGATATTCGTTTTTTATTATTTTCCCTCGTATTCTAACTCATTGGGTAATATTTTTAACATTACTGATTACTATTACAAATAAAAAGTGTTTCTATCTAAACTTGTCTTTCCAGCCGTTGGATATTATCCTTGCTGCTTCTCCTGTTTCAGGTTACTGTTTAAGGTATTACCACATCGAGTGTCTAACTTTTGATGTCCATATTACCATTGTGTTTTTCACACGGCATCGAATAAATTTAGACTCAGATACCTGCAAACTGGCGGCTCTGTAGTAACTTTACACAAAATGCTAATTAAGCAATCGAAGCGTCGTGCTTCATTATCGGCTGAAAACTTCAGCAGAAGACATTAATCTAATAAAATAAACATCATGGTAATGTAGCTTTCCCTGATCTGACACAGAAGCTAAATAGGTGCAGGTCGAATATTGTCTCTTTACCGTCTTGCGTGATATTGATTTAGAGGCTGAGGGTGTTGGCATCCACGGATAGTACGAAGTGTACTAACACAAGATCTAATACCCTCAACATCTATAGTATTCGTTCCGCGTAAACCAAAGGCAAAGCAAAAACTGGACTTGATCGGCCAAATTACGAGATATATTTCGGGACCAGATCGGAGTGCGGGGTGATTGCTTCACTAGCTAGGGATCGTGCACCAATGAACGGACGACGGAGTGTCAAATGGCGTGGATGCTTGACGAGAAGCCTTCAGCTAAACAAATCGACTAAAACAGTGAGAGTCAGCATCCAATGTTCAGTGATGAATGCAGTGGTCAATAATTCCGGAGGATTACCTACCGCTACAGCTCACCCACCTGGTGGTGTTATCAGGACCCTAAGACGAAACCAGCCAGAAGTAAAACTCAATGGTGTTCCTGTTGGTACAATTCTTCCTATCTGCTTGTTATAGTGCCTACATCGTATATGTTTGACCGTTGGATCTCGTGCTTCGTTTGCTTCTTTTCCACCTGAAAAAGAAAACAAGGATGCTAAGAACCTTGTTTAGGAAAATGTACCAAAAATAACGTTTGAATAATAATGTGCATCTACCATACAGAAAAATAACTCGGAAAATAAAACATCGAAAAATTATATAAATTTTTAGTGGATGTAACATGTACAGTTATCAAAACATTTTTACTTGCTTTGTGGGATGCAATAAAAAATTGATGTGTCTGAGAGAAAAAATATAACACAGGCAAATAAAAATTGGGTGAATCGCATCATCTACACCATCTACAATGACAAATGATCTGCAAACATTATTGGTCCCATATCTTAGAATTCCCTCATGAATTACGCATTGCCTTCACCAACGACGCAACCTGGATTACAGTTGTGAAATATATCTTTATACCAATAAAAAAGTATTGATTTGTAATACTTCACGAATGTAACTTATAACATAACTGATCTTGTCTGCAAAATAGCATGCATTTCTTGAAAACACCCGTTTATAAGAAAATATAAACTATCATTATTATTAGTCTACCTTGAGCACTATTCACTTGTGATGTTACGAAGAAAATGCTGACAAAAGTATACAAGTGGATTACTTATTTTAAATTATTGTAAAGAATAAGACTCGATACCGTACACACCAAAGTTATATGAAGGAATTACTTCAAGCTTTATTTTTTTCCCAAGTATTTGTAATCCATCCAAAACATACTTGGGTTATTTTGTTAATGCGAAGACAATATTTCTATATTTCTTGTTGTGCTCAATTGAACGACTAGTTATCATATTGTTCCCATAGACAAAATGACTACAACCTTATAATTTTACCATGAACCAAATTTATGTAATTTAAATAATACTTATCCATGCCTGTACAATTGGTGTGTCCTACACAGGTAGGAAAAAATGTATTTTATTAAATTACTATTATTAAATATGTTTACTAATCGTATATGTAATTTATCATATTGATGATGCCTGTAAACTGGCGTCCCTCATGTACAAAATGAGAATATACTATTATTTATTTATTTCTTTATGTGACGTAAGATGTTCCGGGAATCTCACGTTTCGTCCGGAACGCGTTTCCCTCGAGGGCTCGATAGAAGGTTCAGTGGCCTCCATCGCGCTAGTGATTTCTTCGAAGACAAACCAGCATTCGATTACTTGTGCATTATTGGGAATGCTTAGCTCTAGGCTAATAGGATTGCCTTCTAAGTAGGCTGGTTTCAGAAGGCCGATGCTGACAGAGTCCTTGCGGCCTTATTTGTTTAGGAAAAAATTATCCACGCGTTTAATGACTTTATGTGGTCCGTCGTATGGGGTTACTGAGTGAGACCTACAGAGTTACGACGTACAAATACATGGGAAGAAGTTTTCAAACACGGGTGGACAAAGACGTCTATGGACTGTAGTAGAAGGGGAGCAGGTCTAACTAAACGCATTGCACATGCAAGCGTGCTGACGTATGGGGCGTGATCTACCGCTGGTGGGAAGCTAGAGGGAGAAAAAACTCACCTGGTGGTCATAGTGTTGTGCCATATACTAACTCGGCAGCAGTACAGACAGCATTAGTTTTCAAGGCATTTCGTACCCCTAGGAGAACTGATGGTAGTGGTTCCATTCAATGTGCATTGTTTGCAGCTGATAATCTAGCCTTCAACTGTAGTTGTAGACATTCTACCATACAATTCACTAGAACAAACTGATTATGCCACACGTAAAACACGAAGCCCCCTAGGGTGCATAACTCGCAATTTCTTTTGTTGTGAAAATAGGGTTTTATTATACAAAGTATGTGTCCGACCTATTTTAGAACACTGCCCGTTTATTCTTAGCGGACTGCGACAGAATGACAAGCTGAAATTAGAAGGAGTGCAACGGCAATTTACCTCAAGAACTCTTGGTTTAGAAAGTGGTCTCGAATACTATGAGCGTTGAGATAGACTAAGATTAGAACCACTCTGGAAAAGACGTCTTAAGCTAAACTTAATTTTTTACAACAAGCCAACTAATCTTCTCTGGAACTCCTCTGCTCCAATAACTAAACCTACCGCTGTCATCAGTTACAATCTTAGAAATCATCACAACCTAGCTGATATAGAGCATTGTCAGACTTACATGCGGTACAACTTCTTCTTAAATAAGTTTTCAGTCATTTGGAATAGACTACCAGCTGATGTGCGTGATGCAAACACACTTCCAGTGTTCATCTCCACAGTCACTAGACTGCTCAAAGATGACAATTCACTTCTGCGTCTGACTCTTACACCCTCTTTTTCACCTTACATAGATATTTTAAGTTCGTTAAACGTGTAGTTACAACAAACTACTATTATAAATTTTAATATTATTGGAAGTACATGATAAGTACTTCTACATAGGACAATAGTATTAGTTCACACATAATATGAAAGTTAGCATAACGGGACTAGTTAGTTAGTGTACCAAAATAACCATAGTTACTACACAGAATATATATGTGTATATTTATTAATCACTCCTTGAGGACTCCACTTGCTTTCCTTTGCGTTGCTGTTGTTTGTCTTCTTTTTTTCTCTCACCATTTTAGCTTCCATATGACATTTTGAACGAGGATGAAGAATGTGGATATTTGACCATTTACAATGACAAATGATCTGCAAACATTATTGGTCCCATATCTTACAATTCCCTCGTGAATTACGCATTACCTTCCCCACGACGCAACCTGCATTACAGTTGTGGAATATACCTTTATAACAATGAAAAAGCACTAATTTATAATACTTCACGATTGTAATTTATAACATAACTGATCTTGCCTGTATAAATAGCTTGCATTTCTTGAAAACACCCGTTTATAAGAAAATATAAACTATCATTATTATTAGTACACATTGAGTACAATTCACTTGTGATGTTACTATGAAAATGCTGACGAAACTATACAAGAGTATCACTTATTTTAAACTATTACCGAATTTGGATATAAATCAAGAATAAGACTCGATGCCGTACACACCAAAGTTATATGGGGGAATGACTTCAAGCTTCATTTTTTCCTAAGTATTTGTAATCCATCCAAAACTTACTGGGGTTTTTGCTCATGCGAAGACAATATTTCTATATTTCTTGGTGTGCTGCATTGAATGACTAGTTATCATATTGTTCCCATAAACCAAAGACAAAAACGACGGCAACCATGTAACTTCACCATAAACCGAATTTATGTATCCATGCCTGTTAAACTGGTGTATCCTGTAAATATAGGAATAAGTATATTTTCATTACGTAGAACATTCTAGTATATTCGTCAGTGCCAGTATTAGTGCTTTTTATATCATATCGATTTTATAAGTGCGATTGCTTGATTTACGGTCCACGTAAGATGCATAAATTATAATAAGCATAAAAATGTAATAGCAAATACAGTGCCAGATAAATTGAGGTAATTTCCACAGCAAACTGAACATGATGTACCAAATATGAGAATATATTATTGTTATTATTAGAACCTTGATGGCCGAGGTAAGGACAGCTTAGTTTGCGCACACGTCAGGTTTCTTAAAGTGGCCTCAGCAATATGTTGTAGACGAACTCTTGAGGTGAAGCTGAGATTATTTGGTATGCAATAAATGTTTTTGAAAGCCTCGTCAATATCAATCTTGTGTTCTGTATCCACAAGATGAGATAGAACAGAGCTATGAATGAATTTTGTTTGTCCTTTACTTAACCACGCAGGGTGATGTTGGGAAATCCGACGACAAACATGCCTGATTGTACGACTTATGTAACTGGCTCCACAGGAGCAGCCTAATTAGCAGGCGAAATTAGGCACAACAGGGTTGATTTTGAAGACACAACGTAATTTAGCAGCATTGAATGCTTTTTTACCACATTCCTAAGGCGTTGTGTTAATATCTCGCTGATGTCATTGCCGAGGCACTGAAGTTTTAAGAATAGGGCCTTTTTCGAAACTGTAAGCAATTCGGCCTCTCTTGATTTTTGATTCATATTCTTGTTGAAACCTATACACAGGTAAGCATTAGTTTCAAAATAAGCCCTATGTTTATTCACGAAGCAAAGAATGACATTCGTTTCCGAACACAGATTTCTAGCAGCTCTACTGGTGTGTCCTACACAGATAGGAATAATATATTAAATTATTATATTATTATTCATAGTTAAAATTATTAATTGCTTTCTGGTGTAGTTGTGCGTTTGAGCTGGATAGTTTAACTAAGAAGCTCTCACCATCTTACTAAACAACGTCTTCAGTGAGTGCTTCAAATTGAAGTAAGCTTTAAAAATTTTCCACTAGTTTATCAGATATCTTCTCCCATAATCTTCGTCGGAATTACTTGATTCTGCGAATTTTCCCGCCCTCTAGTCCATCTGTGTGTCATTAAAAGGAATATTGTTTGATCTAAAACACTTCTCAATCCCCGACAGATCTGTCCCTTCTAAATTGATCAAGCGGTACATTCCAAGCCATTTAGTACTGCACATACATACAGACTATCCTTCAAGGGTGTAGCGAGATGGTTAGAACATAGCGAAATTCAGTAAATTCGACACAGCCTGTTGATGATGTATGTGTTTAGTCTAAAGATTGCAATTATTAACTACGTCACACAGTGTATAGGCGGTAGTAATCATCATATAATATGTTGTGAAATCTGCAGATTTCAAATTCAACGGAGTGATGACGTCAATATTTACAACTAGATTATGGTCACTGTGAGGATTCGGATTGGTTTCACTTATCAGATTTCGTCACAAAGTATAATCAGTCAAAGGGAGCACTGAAAACAAGGAAACAGTGGACAGCCGTTTCTTCCCATTTCCAGTTTCTTCGGTAGTTCACCAACACGATCCCACCAGGGATCGAACCCAGGACCTCCAGGCTGCCATCTCACGTTCATTGATCATTCAGCCACTTTGACCTGAATCCACTTACCTGTGAATTCTAACTTTCTCATTTCGTGATGTAGTACTACCCCCAACCATTGCCTTCGATGAGCGTCCTTGACATGGGGACTCCCACTGGCCTTGACTACTCAGTGTAGCTTCAGCAGATACATCCAGTAGTCATCAAATAGTAGGCTGTCGATATTAACACTATGTGATTTGTAGGCATTCAGATCAACTTCAGTTCTTGGACTTCGTCACGAACCAACACCGGTTGGAGAAATCACCTATATACAATACGAATTTATAATGAGCGACAAACGTCAGAAAGGCAAAATAGAATCCTCAGGAAAATATACTTCAACTCTTCAATTAAAATAAACAGGTAACAGTAAAACTATATAAACATGTTGACATAATAACTTCTCCGCATTGTATGGGGCAACGAACGTCCAACGTTTGCGTTACATTTTTGCGTGATTCGTTACATAAAATTTATCTTGTTGTAATACTTGCACAAGTACTCCACTACCTCTATACCTATAACTATTAACTCTCATATCAAATAGTTATGGTTAACCAAAGTAAAAAGCAATGAACTCAATCCCCTGTAAATCTGATGACTAATCTTAAGTCGCTGATTGCTACATCAAGCAACACACTCCCTACATATGGTTATACTGAGCCACATAACCCACTTGTATGTCGTAAGCGTCGAGCTGAAACTGAGGATAAAACTGCACTGACAGCTAGTATTAGCACTACTCCCAAAAATTCAGTACCCTCTGCTCATACAGAACCCCTCCCTACAACTTACGTACTCATCGAAAAGCTCCAGCCTTCAAGCTCTGTTTCAGAACTATCTTCTGAAATAGAACTCCTAAAGTTGTCTATAGGAGAACTTAAGGCCGAGTTAAGGGAAATAAAAAACAAGTCAGTAAATCCAGGAATTTCCGATACCAATACCAAAATATCCAAATTATCAGATCAGATCAGCGATATCAGATCGCAGGTCTATGAACTGACACCTTTAACTATCCTCATGAGAACTGTAGACCTTAACAAACTTGACACGGAATCGGTATCTAAGGTGGATAACCTCATTAACTTTGTTACTACAGAAGTAACAAAACGACTCGATGCTAAACTAAATGCTATTGTCTACAACGTTCCGGACAATGAGGCACTAAAAAAGGTACAGCGCATCTTACTTAATGAGGCAAAAATGCTCAACTCCAAGACTAAGTGCTACAGGTTGAAGAAGAGTCAACATGACAAGTGTTGTCCTATTCGTTTTCAGTTCGAAACACCGGCTGAGGCCAGAAAATTTACCCACTCCCAACACACCCTATCGCAGGCCAGAAATTACAAACTAATAAAGGTTGCGGTGGACAAGACCGTCATAGAAAGGCGCGTATATAATTATCACACTGAGTCTAATTGTGGAATAAACAATAGGACATTGCAAGCAGCAATTATACCCAACCCTTTGAGAGACACCGCAGAATCCACCGCACCACCCCTCTCTAACCACACAGAATTATCTTCTCAGAGAGCGACACCAACCGAAAGGCCGCTAAATTGTAATCAAATAGCCAATAAAACTATACCACCTACCACCGTAGATTTAGACATGTCACTAAATAATCCAAGAAAAAAAGTCAAAATCCCCCAAAAGTTGACCCTGTACTCTCCTAGCCATAAGTCCATTGGTAAAAAAAAGAGAAGACTATGACCCTAAATCATGCCAACAACAACAATGGCAGTATAAGTAAGCCCACATTCCCCACGGTCAATAGTATTGGCACCCACAACGTGCGAAATAGCACCATGGCCCACACTGATAACCAACGCCAAAACAATGCCACCCTCAAGAGTACAAGTGACAATAGTCAGAACTCGACCACCAACAACTCAGGGCATTCACGGTATGGCACGCAAATAAATTTTGATCGGATATACGGTACAAGTCTGCTGGGAACTAACCCACAAAGCAGTACATACGAAACCCTTACAAGGACACCACTAGTACCTAACAATAGGTGGAATAATAGACCATGGTCTTCACAAGGTCCCAATCATTTTTTATCCCCTGCGTCCCTGTCAGCGTTGAAAAAACAGCTGGTAGGGATGCTAACACTCCTAAACCGCCAGTGCTGGCTCCCCCTTTGCATGAATGTAGGAACAGTCTAGTTCGCCCACATCCACTAAGCACACTTGGTACATGCACAAGTTTAGGTCAAATAAAGATCCCTACCCCCGTTTCTAGCTTAACTAAAAATAAAAAAGCCTTAGCCTATACCACATCCAGTACTCCAACGCTCAATTCTTCACCGAAAACAGCACACACCAACTCGATAGACATAGGTGAACATGATGCTGAAACTCCTCTTAACATAGGGTCGTCTTGTCAAACAGTACTACTGGGTGCTGAACCACATTCGGGGCTGATTAACGAACTTAAATACTTCAAATGCCATTTCAAATCTCATCTTTACCTAATCCTCATAAATGCTAGATCCGTTCTAAATAAACTACCGATGCTCAGAGCGCTCACAGTGATATACAAACCCCCTATATTTGTCATCACTGAATCCTGGTGTAACTCGAACATACTGGATGAAGAGATAAGCTTAGACAACTATACACACTTTCGGTGTGACAGGGAAGGTGGTAAGGGAGGGGGTTGTCTTATGTACTTTCTGAATGCACTTACTGTGTCACAGCTAGAAAGTAGTACACTTAACATGCCTGAGACTTTATGGGTTAACTTACACTTAAATAACGCAATAGTATTAATTGGATGCACCTACAGAGCACCTGGCACCTTTAGTAATTACGAGACCCAACTTATTAATACTCTAGAACAATTATCCACCCTCCACTACGATCATAAGATCCTATGTGGAGACTATAACTTACCAGAAATCAACTGGGAAATACCCACAGGTCCAAATAAACTTGATAAGTTCTTAGGCACACTGGATGTACTTGGCTGGAAGCACTGTCACAACCCCTACAAGAGGTAATAACGTACTAGACTTAATCTTCTACCACAATATAAGTCCCCTTTCTACCCAAGTGGGTTCTGAGTTTTGAGGGAGTGACCACAAAACAGTGCTGAGTGCACTGTCACTTCCGTCAAGTAGCAATGCAACCCATACCCCCACTTCACAACAAATAACTTACAGGAACTACAGTAAGGCAGACTGGACTCTAGTAAAATCAATGCTAAGATCCTCAGAATGGAGTGAGTACTTCTATACTGATAGCCTCTCGAAAGCTCTAGACATCTTTTACTACAACTCCGACACATGCTTAGATGCTGTCATCCCATTTCAAACACTAAAGTTTTCCCCACATAGAAAGACATTCATAAAGCCAAAGGATCGTAGGAAACTGAAAAGACTGTCAACAAGTTACTTCAGGCGACACGACTTTAGTACACTAGGGTCAATACTTAGTACTCTTAGCTCCATCTCGCAAGCTCATAACTTGCGTATGAGAAATGAAGAATGCACGGCACTAGCCAGCACCACCAGAGTAGGTGCTCTCACAGAAATACTAAAGAAACGAATGAATCGCCAAACCCATAAAATTTCTCTCCTTATAAACAAGGGCAAACTATACAGCAACCATGCAGACATGTGTGAACTGTTTAATGGGACGTTTGCGGCTAACTACCTTAAGCCTACAAGTCCACTTCTCGGTTTACAATCTAAAAAAGAACTCCCTTCATCTTCAACGCTGAAACAAATCACTACAGTTCACTTCACTTACTCTAATATTAACCAAGCCGTTAATACTCTTAAAAGCTCTAGTAGTGCCGGTTTTGACGGTATACCATCGTATCTTTATAAACACAGTGGTTCTGACATTTCCGTTTTATTACTTAAGATTTTTACAATGTCCCTAGAGAGCCAAACCTATCCAGATGAATGGAAAACGACATTTATAGTACCTAAACACAAATCCGGATCAAAAACTGAAGTCAACAACTATAGGCCAATCAATATTACACCCATAGTATCTAGAATCATTGAACGAATAGTTAAAGATGATATCCTCAAACATATGCTCAGCTGCAATATTCTAAGTCCAAACCAACATGGATTCCTAAAATCCAGATCATGCATGACATGTCACCTTGACTTCTTTAACTATATAACTAGCAGCCGAGACAAACAACTAGTACTAGTCATCTACTTCGACATATCCAAAGCCTTTGACCGCGTTGACCATTTGCTTCTAATAAATAAGCTAAACTCTTTAGGAATAAGTAACCCATTGTTAGGATGGATTGAATCATTCCTTAACAATAGGTCCCAAGTAGTTAAACTGGGGTCTGTAAATTCTAAACCTAGTCCAGTCACTTCTGGAGTAGTTCAAGGTAGCGTCTTAGGCCCCCTCCTATTCACTCTATATGTCAACGACATATGCAGCTGTTTCTCACTTGGCAAACCATTCATCTTTGCAGATGATCTTAAAGTAGCTTACACATTCCACTGTGATGACTTAGGGTACTTTCAGAAAGCTGTTCAGGAAGAACTAGATCGAGTAACCGCATGGTCCTCCACATGGAACCTAAAATTCAACCTTAAAAATGTGGTTGGATCTGTTTCGGTGCACCCTCAACAAATATGAAACTGGTACTTGAATCTATTGACTTGCCTAAACTCCAAAGTGTTGTTGACCTAGGACTCAGGTACTCTAGTGACCTGACATTTTCTGAGCAAGTGGCGACACAGACGCGTAAATCGAGGATGCTCTTAGGATGCATACTCAGGAATTTCCACAACTACGAAGCGAAACTGTTATTATATAAAACTTGTGTCAGACCACTACTTGAATATTGTCCATTTATTCTCAGCAGCACTCGCGTAAGTGACGAACTTAAAATAGAAAGTGTCCAAAGACACTTCACGTCTAAACTACTAGGATTTGACTGCGAAAAGGACTACACATCAAGGTGTATAACTCTAGGTATCGACCCACTCTGGATGAGACGACTGAGCATTAACCTAACATTCTTCTTTAAAGTGTTGCATAAAATATCATTCTCAGACAGCAAGGAGATACAGTTCTCACCGGAAGGCTCTTACAACCCTCGTAACCAAACGTGCACAGTATCTAGGAAAAACTGTAAGACAGCACTCCGTGCAAACTTCTTCATAGTCATGTACTTTAAGATCTGGAACAGTTTACCCCTAGAAATAAGGACCTGTCACTCTATTATAACCTTCAAACGCTTGCTATATAAACTGCTTCATCCCAATGACTATGCCAATCACACCGCACCACTTATTTCCAAAACGCGTGAGCTATTAGAACACTATAACGCCTAGACTCATTATTAAATTTTACGACACTAAATAAACTCTAAAACTTCACAAAAGTACATGAAAAACAACTAGATTATGGGTAGTGTTTACTATACAATGATATACATTTTTGAACATTTATATGTACATAAAATAATAATGTTCTTTCCATATTTACATACTTTATCTCCCTGCTGAGCGTAATCTTCTATATACCTCCTGGTCGAGGTCGAACAACCCAACATCTAAACTGAAATGACCATTTATGTAAATTCAAACTCAAATTCCATGAACGATCCGATGCAACCACTTGAAAACGCTGGCTAACATTCTGTACAAGGATTATTCTTGATCTGATATAAAGAAAAAACTGGTTTTCAAGTAGGTTTCAATGTATTACTCAACTTACATGTACAGTCTGCCATGCTGACGCAAATGGCGCCAATGGATAGTTCTAGAATTGACCCCATTTGATGCAGTAAAACAATTTAACATAACCTCATCTAATTTTCGTATCAAAGATCAAATTTCTTTACTATTATAAAACTACGATAAGACTGCTGACAAAAATGGAATAAATACATTATTGACTCAAAAACAATACATCAATAAACTTTATCTCACGGATGCTGTTCACAACAAAGTTATATAGGAGAATTGACTTCAAGCTTTATTTTTCCCAGATATTTGTATCACATTCATCTGAAGTCTGGGTTTTTTGTTAATGCGAAGACAATATTTCTATATCTCTTTATGTGTTACACAGATAGACTATTTTGCAGACTGTTCTGACTGACTCTAATGTTAGATTGAACAAACAAACTGTAATTTATATAATAACTTATCCATGCCTGTACAGTTGGTATGTTCCTGCATAAACAGGAATAAATAAATATAGTTAGAACTACAGCTTAGTAAAATCACACTTTCAAAATGAAGTTTTATAGCCATAAATTTGCTAATCGCTTCCTCGGATCACTCAAACAGATTCTATTTAAAGTGAATCAGAAAGTAACTCGAATAAACTAGCCTTCAAACTATATGGACAGAAAAGAACTGTAACATCAAAAATCCTGCAGAGTAGTCTACTAACTCCAGCTCCACAACTTGAAACAACATAAAACAATTTGTGAACTGAATGAATATCAGTATATGAAAGAAAGTAAACGTGAATCAAGGTTAATAAAAATGTTCAAAATTTCGAAGACTAGAAGAAGTTAGTAAGTCTGTAACATGACAAACACCTTTGTGATGATATCAAGTGTCTACGGGCTTTCATTCTGAACATTAAGTGCAACCAACTGCTTCTAATGCCCCCAGACTAACTTTCAGGATCTCCATACGATAGTATTAATTTGTAATCTGAGCACCAGGTGTTTGACTTTCTCCTAGACAAAATAAGTCGGGCTGGTACAGGTGGTGGCTTGTGTTATGGTCGGAGGACCACGTAAACGAAAGGAGATTCCGCACAGAGGTTAATCATGTCCGATAATCCTGGAACAGTAAGTCATACGAAGTACTATCCAGTGGCCATCGATGTTTCCGATTCACGTCAGTGAGTTGCCATGCCGTCCAGGCTGCTTAATGCTCGTCTACATCGATGACGTAAAGATTTGGAGGGCAATTCCATTATGGGTAAATTTTATTTTTATAGTCTCACAGTGTTATACAGTAATATTTACTGATGACGTTTCGAGCACAATTTTTTGCTCATAATCATATCAAGTTAATCACACGACTTCCTAAATTCATTTATATAGTTCCATTGTTTTTCACTTGATTTTCACTTGATTTGATTGGTAGTATTATTTTCCATATTTCGGGTATTAGTGATGATTCATTCCTATTGCACGTGTTGGGTGTAGATCTGGTGAACAAAGGTACCATAATCAACCTCTCTCTCCACCTACCTAGATTACTTTTTAGAATTTTAACCCTCTCCCACCCTATTGTGTGGTTGTGTGTTAATGCATGCATTGCAATTGCCGAGCTTTTTTCTAAATTACTTATCTTCTCTGGGTCAACCATTCTTACCTTAGCTAAATTCTTATGTTCTGACAATCTGACTACCCCTGACCTACTAGTTTGACCTATGTAGTTGACCTCACAGTCATTGCAGGGTATTTTGTAAATTATATTATTTTGTCTAATTGGGTCCACTGGGTCCTTTAACCTACAGAGCTTGTCCCTGAGTGAGTTTGTAGGTTTAAATGCCACTCTAATTCCTGCCTTATTCAGAATCCTACGTAGGGTCTCAGATGTCCCCTCCTTATATGGTATAACAGTGGATGACATATTCTCTCTTATTTATGTTATCATTACTAGTTCCATAATTATTTTTATTTTGTTTTTGGCCTTTAGTTATCTTCCTAACGAATTTTAAAGGGTAATTATTCAACACCAACGCTTCTTCTATTTGTTTTATCTCGTCGTTTAGGTCTTTTTTGTGCTACTTAGTGCTATGGCTCGGTTTGTTAGACACTTAACTAAGCCTGCCTTAACAGTTAACGGATGCGACGAATTAAAATCTAAATATCTATTAGAATGCGTTGGTTTTCTATACACACTAGTGTGAAGTTTACCTTCTTCTATTCGTTTTATTTTACAGTCTAGCATAGCTAACTCTCCTTGTTCATCTTCCGATTCAAATGTGAATTTTATCCCCTCTACTAGTGAGTTAATATGTGTCAAGAAGCTAGAGATATGTTCTGTTTTTAACACTGTGAAAGTGTCATCCACATATCTCCACCATATTTTTGGAGCAGGATTAAACGTATTAAGTGCCATATTTTCCCAGCTATCCATAAATATATCTGCTACGATCGGGGATATTGGTGATCCCATCGCTACACCTTCAGTTTGTCTATATATTTTGCCTTGGAATTTAAATATATCAGTAAATATTACTGTATAACACTGTGAGACTCTATAAAAATAAAATTTACCCATAATGGAATTACACTCTACCACAGTGCCCAAGTTTTATTCTTATATCAATGATACTTATGGTCTTCCTACCAGGAAGCTTATCAACAAACTCACACGACTTTGTCAAACTGAAGCAAGATTCACAAATCATCGGATTTTTAACAGTCGATGTTTAAAAAATCATATAATTCCGAAATATTTACGTCTACGTACTCCAATTACTTCAAGTAAAATAACATCAGCTGCCAAAAATGTCAGTAGATTATGTCTAAGAGAAGAATTACATCGAGTTACTGTGAAACTAAATAATTTACGAAATGAAATAGAAAAAGTCAAACACAAACTCAAATATATGATCAATGACAAAGATTATACGATTATTCTTGAAACATCCAAAAAAGCTAGAGAATCTGCATTGAGAAAATCAAAAAACACACAAATCAAAAAATTCAACAAACTTATTGAAGAAAAGAACACAGCAAATGAAATTGATGTCAATGCTTCATCCTCGATCGACAAAACAAAGTGGGTGATCAACCTCTCATCAAGGGAAGTAAGCTCCAGTGAGATAAAAGTACTGGAGAAAGGACTAAATTTCAACGTAACAGTTAATAAATTAAAACCAGAGGATGTCATTCCTAACATAGAAGTAGGACTAGGTTCAATAGATAAAACAACAGCAGAAGAGGTTCGAGCACAATGTGCATTAACCCTAAAAAATCAAAAGAAGGCAAAATCAAACTTGACAAAGTCAGAAAGAGAAGCGTTAATTAATCTAAAACGGGATAAAAATATTGTCATCGCAAAAGCTGACAAAGGAAACGCCACCGTAGTTTTGGATAAATCTGACTACATCAAGAAAGTCAATGAACATATTGAAATGGGTCCATATGAGGAAATTAAGAAGCCCGTAGACACAATAATGAATAAGGTTAAAAAATCCACAGCGGAATTAGTACGCAGAATGAAGCCGTCACTGGGTGAGTCAAAATGGTTTAATTTAATGCCTAAAACTAATAATGCTAGTAGGATGTATGGTACTATTAAAATTCATAAGCCAGGTTATCCCATAAGACCAATAGTAGATTTTAGAAATATCCCTACATATGAATTATCAAAACATTTAGCTCTAATATTATGCCCCATTAGAAATCGTTCAAATTCTAGACTAACTAATTCATATGAAATGAAAAATAAACTAAATGACATGCAACTAGATAATGATGAAACAATGGTTAGTTTTGATATAACCAGTCTTTATACTAATATACCAGTCAATATGGCCTTAGAAGCAGTTAAAAAGGAACTAACTACAGATGCTGAACTCAATCATAGAACAAAGCTGTCCATTGAAGAAATTATTTTAGGAATTCAGCTATGCCTCACATCTACTATATTTAAATTCCAAGGCAAAATATATAGACAAACTGAAGGTGTAGCGATGGGATCACCAATATCCCCGATCGTAGCAGATATATTTATGGATAGCTGGGAAAATATGGCACTTAATACGTTTAATCCTGCTCCAAAAATATGGTGGAGATATGTGGATGACACTTTCACAGTGTTAAAAACAGAACATATCTCTAGCTTCTTGACACATATTAACTCACTAGTAGAGGGGATAAAATTCACATTTGAATCGGAAGATGAACAAGGAGAGTTAGCTATGCTAGACTGTAAAATAAAACGAATAGAAGAAGGTAAACTTCACACTAGTGTGTATAGAAAACCAACGCATTCTAATAGATATTTAGATTTTAATTCGTCGCATCCGTTAACTGTTAAGGCAGGCTTAGTTAAGTGTCTAACAAACCGAGCCATAGCACTAAGTAGCACAAAAAAGACCTAAACGACGAGATAAAACAAATAGAAGAAGCGTTGGTGTTGAATAATTACCCTTTAAAATTCGTTAGGAAGATAACTAAAGGCCAAAAACAAAATAAAAATAATTATGGAACTAGTAATGATAACATAAATAAGAGAGAATATGTCATCCACTGTTATACCATATAAGGAGGGGACATCTGAGACCCTACGTAGGATTCTGAATAAGGCAGGAATTAGAGTGGCATTTAAACCTACAAACTCACTCAGGGACAAGCTCTGTAGGTTAAAGGACCCAGTGGACCCAATTAGACAAAATAATATAATTTACAAAATACCCTGCAATGACTGTGAGGTCAACTACATAGGTCAAACTAGTAGGTCAGGGGTAGTCAGATTGTCAGAACATAAGAATTTAGCTAAGGTAAGAATGGTTGACCCAGAGAAGATAAGTAATTTAGAAAAAAGCTCGGCAATTGCAATGCATGCATTAACACACAACCACACAATAGGGTGGGAGAGGGTTAAAATTCTAAAAAGTAATCTAGGTAGGTGGAGAGAGAGGTTGATTACTGAATCTTTGTTCATCGAATCTACACCCAACACGTGCAATAGGAATGAATCATCACTAATACCCGAAATATGGAAAATAATACTACCAATCAAATCAAGTGAAAATCAAGTGAAAAACAATGGAACTATATAAATGAATTTAGGAAGTCGTGTGATTAACTTGATATGATTATGAGCAAAAAATTGTGCTCGAAACGTCATCAGTAAATATTACTGTATAACACTGTGAGACTATAAAAATAAAATTTACCTATAATGGAATTACTCTCTACCACAGTGCCCAAGTTTTATTCTTATATCAACGATTTGGAGGGCAGTAAACAGCTTGGAAAACTCCAATGGGCTACTGGTAAGCTTAAACATTCTGGAAGACTGGGGAATGTCAACGATACTACTTCAACCTGAAACGTAGTGCGACTACATACCTGTAGGCTGTAGAATGTAAGTTACTCCTTGTGTAATGTAAACTTGTCCTGCAATTTCTCAGAGCGCGACTGAAGTCTATTTTGAGAGGGAAAAACGTACATAAGCGCGAATCACACGGGTGATGTAGCGAGGGCATATGCGGTCATAGACTTTGTGTATACTCGGTTAAATGTGCCCACTCCCGAGCGCTTTCTAAGGTTTTGTAACACATAGGTTAGACCACACCTTGAAGTGCACAACGTCATAACTCCGCTGTTTTTAGAAGAAATGCTAAATTTTTGAAAGCGTTCAAAAACTTACAACAAAAGGAGTGATGTGTTTCTGAAACAAACTGTATGATGAAAAGCTGAGGAAATTAGGTCTTTAAACGATTAGCCACCATCGGCTTAAATGTGACTCAGTTATTGCCTATAAGATAACAGAATGACCAAACAAAGGTATTTTCTCATTAATTACATTTGGACTACGTTATGTCAATCCACAGAAAATAGCTTATAGGGTATTAAATATGATTCCGATAAAAATGGTATAGTAAACATTTTCACTATCCAGGGGGTTCCAGCGTTGCGACTAAATATGGAACATCGTTGTGTCAAAAGACATGAGTGAGGACGCGAAAAGATGTTTTGTCAACGAAATCAAATTGCAAAGAGTGTGCGAGGAGTACGTATGTGAAACTGTGCAAAATATATACATATATATAAGAAAAGAAAACAAATGTTCTATGAAAAACTGGCGTGTATTCGACAAGCATGTGCAAAATTAGATTCTGCAAAGTTATAATATTGGCACATGTATTAGTTTTAAACGTGTACAGTTGGATTAATATAGTGGTACTTGGAGTCCACGAAATATTAAAGACTCTGGTGCGCTCCTATTTTCTTTTCACTAGAACCCTCTACTTGATTATGTAGCCACTACACCACCAGTGGAAAGTTATAGGTGGAGACTGGACAATGATACTGCAGCATGAGAACTGTGTCCAAATAATCTGCCACACTATCTATGGGTACACGCCTGAACTCGTATTTTCACTCTTTATTTTCGCATTCCTACTTGTCTTACTCTTCTGATTACTCCAACTAATAATTCCTTTAAATTAACATTTTTATTGATGAATGTTTATATATATGCGTTAATTCCAGATCTCATTAGCTATTCGTTTTTACATTTTTTTTAAAGTCTGCATAGCCTGCACTAGTTATACCTCTTATTATGTGACATTGTTATCTCTCTCCTCAACCAAACAGGACTACTAACAGGTGAAAGAATCAACTCCAATCACAGTAGTTACACGGTCTTAATACACCACATATTACGGGCGAGAGTATAGGCTATGACGGTTTAATTTCTCCGCGCCTCAGGTTTTCTCGTCTTTCATTGGCTGGAACAGTGGTGTCTAATTTGATATTTAATTTGTCCTTGTTAGGTGATGTCGTTGCAGGTTTGTGTGCTTGAGGTATGCGTTGTTTACAAGCATATTTGATGAAAATAAATGTAAAATTTGAGTATTCTAACGTTTTCTTTTACTTCTTTGTGCATGTACAAGGCTTGGCTTATCATACACTCGGTTTGTTGGCCTATCGGTTGCTGGCGATGTCAAGGAACCCGTGAGTTCTTTGGCTTTTCTCGATTTTAGGTTATACGTGTAGCATTTTATCGGTGGATATTGCTCAGTGATGTGTTTCAATGTTGCTTTTTCTACGGAATTATATTGAAACAGTTGTGAGACAGATGGATACTAATTGACAAAGCCTTTTTAGTTTATTGCAGGTAGCCAGTGCGAGTGAGAGCATTATTTATCCTGTAATATTGTGTGCATAATTCTATTTTTGTTTAATCTTCCACCTTTTGTAGTTAATAATATGCTGCATAAGTGTCAACGATGGACATGGTCTCGCAACTCGTGCGCATCTGAAAGCGGGAGAAGTAATCGCACAAATGGACCATTTTCTTAATATGTAAACAAACTAATGTTGTATTATAATAAATATGAACTTTTCATGTAAATCTTGTTGTCTTTCAATTCATGTATTCGCTTTGTGAGCACGGCATGCTAGACTGGTTCTCCCTAGGACTTGAACTCGTTACTATACTTAAGTGTAATTCTGCAGGAACACTATCGACCGATATGCGTGGTGAATTATAAGTAGTTTAGTGGCCCTTAAGTCTCTGTCTACAGTTACGTGAAAACGTCTCATAGTCATACGCAAGTCTGTAGGGAACAATGACAACAATAGGTAGAACTTAGGCACTGCATTGCAGTTCCAGTTCGTATACGGTTAGGTGTATTCCAAATCAGTGTATTACTAATATTTAAATTAAAGCGTTATGGCAGTCCCTATGATAACGGGTGTTAACGTATACTGTAAAATTAAGTTTACACATAACGAATAAATAAGTAGGTTGAGCTGTAGCAGTCGTAGTAACATTTCGCTTACGTTCAATTATACAGTCAAATAAATCATCAGGTATCATTGATAAGTCTGACATCTGCATCTTTTCATGCAAAACAACTTAGTTTCACTCAGATAGAATAAGAAAAGTATTGTAAGCAGGATGTTAAATCTATTTCGTGAAAAAAATAAGCAAATGTCTCTACATAATTGTTTTTCGTAATTATTTCGCCCATGTTGAATTGCTGTGACCAAGTTGACTGACATTACCGGATATCTGTAAATAAGTGAACAAAGTGTATGTTTTTAAATCGCTGAAGTAAGGAAGAAGTAATGTTAAAGTTAAACGCTTTAAATTTCCATACCCTTGCTGAAAAAGGTTCATTTTCCTTTTTCATTCTTTGGTGATGACAGCATTCTTCTGTATTTTTTAATGTCACACAGAGATTGTTCGTCTAATACAGTATAGCAGCAAGCAAATAATAAGTGTTAACTAGTAAACCATTCACAGTGAACACTGTACAGAAAACTTCATCACATCTTCATTTTAACCAACTTTTCCTTCACGCACAGAAGCATGCAGTCACTACATACACTCAAGCATTGTAACCTGAACATCACAAAATCCCTATAGATAACTTCTTTCATAATAAATGATTTAAACATATGAGCCATAAGTGCATCTTCCATATCCTTCATAGCCAGAAGTAATTCATTAAGGATCTCAGAATATCTTAGTGATCTGAACACGAACGATTGTTAAGACTGGGATAACTTATGTAACAGGTGCAGTAGTTGTAGGACACACCTGCTAGCTACTAATCGACAGAAAATTGATACTAATTTTAAGTAGTCTGACATTTCAGGAGGACCATCTGCAGTATTCTTCGTAACCCCATGCACACTGATATACACATAATCTGATGCCATTTTTGACAATGAACAATTAAAGCCTTCTGACATTCCAAGTGCAAATGTCAATTAAACTAGTATCATGTCTTCGCCTAAGCAATTTTAAATGGCAACTTCATCAAAGTAGATATAATCACCAGGAAATGCAGCAGCCTGTCTCATTCATTGCATGATCTCTTCCATGTGCTACGGAATATTTCAGTCATCACAGATGATAAAATAAGTGTCTGACATCCTCAAAACACACATCAAACTTATGTCTCTAGGCTATTTCTCTTTCAAATGCACGATTCTCATAGAATAACTGGGATGACAACAGCCATTGCCTGCAGTCAATTTACAACCTTAAGATCTGAAACAACTCACAAAAAGCAATGCCTAAATGCTCTAAAACCCTAATAATGGACTTTTTATGCGATATTTCTTCAAAATGATGACTTTTTTATTGGTAATTTGTCTAGGCTGTCATGACAATTCGACGCATTACTACGAACACAATACGCAAAAATATTGCATTTTTCGGCTACAGAAGCCTAAAACTAGTCAAGTAGAATCTATTTTCACAATACTGAGCGGTTAGAACGTCTCTATAGGCGTGAACGCGATAACCCATGCAATGCGCGAAAACACCTTATCATAGAACATAGCTTCACTCCATATTACAAACCACCTATAATCAATACCAGCGCCACCCCTGGGAGTTGACCAAAGCTACGTCAGTCGAGTGGCAGGACGAACTACGCAGAAAATTATCGAAGATCAGGAAGCTTTACCTTACAATCAAGAAGCGGGCGCAAAGAAATAAATCTGTCATACACTAGCTCGTTAAGACGATATTGGATATTGGATAGAAGTGGTGTGGCGATTTGGTTTTTACGTTACAAAGCTACTCTAAATGGTAGGGCGATACTATTTTGTCATATGTGGACCACACGATGAAGCTTTGTTTGATTTCGACTACAACTCACCAAGCAAAGCAACTACTGGAAAGGTAGATGGCTCCATTCCATTTATTTAATTCTCAGACAGACGACTGTCTTCATTTAAACCAATTTATTGCACATGCGGCGTTGGATTTGGTGGATGACCATGTATGGACTAAAACAGATACTTATTTGAAAGTCGTTGACAAGTTCAATGAGTGGATGGTTTCAGCGTTTGTGACACCTGGAAGTATCCTTTTTATCTAATTTGGACTTTTATGCAAAAGCTGCCTTTTGTATATGTGGGCGTAAATGTAGGTTTTTCTCTATTTACTGTCTGTGGCAGAATACTATGGTTTTTTTTCTGATGTGCGGTAAATGAACTTCATTTGTGGCAAGAAGGGCTTTTGGGATGTTACATAATATAGAGGTTATATGTACCTTGTTCCAGGGAATGTGATAAAGCATATTGATGGTGTATTGTTTATTGAGCGATGTGGGTGTCGTGATATATTTATACATATTCAGTGAGGTAATGCCAGTGCTAAAATAAAGCATATATATCTTTAAGTACTTGATGGTTGTGACCATTTACCGTACAATCAAAAACTAGTAAGCTGCTATAATTGGATTGCTCAGTTTTCAGACCTAAAGTGATGCAAATATGTAACTTCTAAGACAGGTTTTAAGGCCTACATATTTTTTGTCGGCTTCACAGGTAGAAGGTTTGGAGATTCTCAAATTCTTCGTCTCTATATATCCATGATGGTATAGTTGCATTTTTTATGAATCAGTGGGAGATTCCTTTGGGTTTTAACGATAAATAATAACGTGAAACTTAAGCTTAGTTATAGTCTACTATCTGAGGAGAGCTAGATTTTACATAGCATGTTTAAATGAGCCCTGAGACCGATAGATGCATCTCGTTGAGACCCTTCGTATCTGTACATCATGGAGTACAGAAGAAAGACGGGCAAAGTGACAAAAATATAATACGGGATTGTGCAATGCAAAAACGTAAGACACGGAGAAAGAGTGTACGTACTGGCTGTTGTAGACAATATAACACTATAGTTAGCATGGAGACGAAATATGTAAACATGCACGAATGTGATGTGTTCTGCATCTTATCACATTGGTTTGAGGACATGACAGTAATTATCAGTCCTAGAAAATTAAAGCATTCTTTTGAATTTACTTGCTTAATGCATTTCCTCTTAATATCTTATTTCGATAATATGATTGTGGAGTTATATTTCACTCAGACTGATGTAAACAGTGTGTAATGGGTTGTAACATTATTGCGTTTTCACGTCAAGCCTGTAAGTGTGTTGACTGAGTGATTGGCCTTGAGCATAGAACTCTGCACAGAAACTGCAGCAGTTCAAGTTGCCTCACTCCATGTAGTATACTAAGGTAGACAAAATAGGGAAGAAAGAGATTCTAAAGAACTATAATGAGCAGATAAGTTCTGAAAAAAGAACAGTGACACGGAAAATCTTGAGGGTTTAGTAGATATAGAGGTTCATAAAGGGCGAACGCATCTGCGTCATAAACAACCATTTTGAGCCGTATCATCTATAGTCTTGAGCCATTGGTTCTAAGCATCTCAATGACCTCTCCCTACATGGCTCAAACCAGCTGTTACAGAATTCATGGATTGGTGCAGAGTTTCGCTTTAATTTCCTTCAACTCTTTGTCAGTTTGGAAGTGTATTGCCAATGTTGATCAAAATCTTGTATTCTGTTGTGAACGGAATAATTATTCTTATTCTGATGTTGGTAATAAGATTGCTATTTGGGGTTATGCGGTGACTTGTTTTTTATTCAGAATGAACTGTGGATTACTATCGAGTAATAGCCTTAACTTAATATAATTTAGGACTCCGATTCATTTTACTTCATGATGAATCAAATGAAAACCGTATTAAGTACTTTTTTCAAGACACATATGAAGCATATATAAAGGTAAGGTTACTTATTAGTAACCGAGATAATTTCTTGTTTTCAGCTGGCATTAAATCCCTTTTTTGAACGTGATAAACCAATAACTTCTCCTAGCTTCACTAAACGGGTGCAACGAATTGCTAATAAACACTTCGGTTGATGAATTTATTTTATTTAAAGTATGAACATAACAGATCTTTTCTATATTGTTTCTAGTTAACTTCTCTTATCCTTTTACTTCTTAATGATGTATTCACATTGTAATATATTACAGTTTCTCCTGATAATAAATTGTTATTTAGCTAGTGTTTTCTGATTTGAAATACTGTAGTGTGGGTATGACTCTTCAAGAACTTAGTCTGGGTTAAATAGGTAAAGACACCATTATTTTGTAGCATTCACTTATTCTGCCTTAGTAAGAGTTGTTCACTAAAGTGTTGACTTTTTGTGTGAAGTAAGTAGGTTCGTTGAAGTAATGCATTACATACAGATTTACTAGAGGAATAATTAAATTGATTGGACGTATTTTGTTTAGTGTACAGTGTGGTTATGGGTAATTAAAGAGGACAGTATACTAGGTGTTTCTGTATCCAGTTCTTTTGTTCTAACGCTTTATACCTGGGTTATGGCAACGCACTGAAATTGAAAGCACATAATTTCTGGTGAGTTCAGTGTAATCTGGCAACCAATACAAAACGATATGTTTGCTAAATAGAAAAGATAATTTGTAGCAGTGGACTATAACTGTGTTTTCAAATAGCCATTATAACTCGTTGTCTGTATTTTTATAATATATCGACTCAATATTCTTTCGCTAACTTGCATTTTTATTCCGATATTTCGTACAGTAATCGTGTTCGTTATTGAGTCCCCCACAGTTGTAACCTGGTAACCAGTACAAGACAAGATGTTTGCTAAATAGAAACAACTTTGTGTGCTATTTTGGAACGTGGCAACTCGAACTGCTGCACTTCGGTGCCAAGTTCTATGTTGAATCCAGACAGACAGACAAATAGAAACAAGGAGATAGTTGTACATTCTGTTGAATTCTTTTTGTATTTAGGTGCTAATAATTTGAAATAAGGCCACTAAACATATATTCTAGGATTCAGTGGTGATTCTTTTAGATATCAAAAGGAATTGCGCAGTAATTGAAGTGAGGGAGATAAAAGGTTTGGGACAGCTTTTGATTTTCAAGGTACGACCTTTAAAGCATGTTTGACAACCGAGCTTCTCTGAATTGTAAAGGAAGTTCCTTCTATTGTCCGCTAGTCTTTATGTGATTACTGCTCACTTTTTAAACCAAAACTGCAGTAGAGAATATTTCTCGCTGTCAAATCTAAATATTTTTTTAGATGAAAATACGTTTTGACTAGTCAGCTCAGTGTAACTAATGTCATCTGTAGTCGCAAGTGCTGACTGAAATTTATTGATTAAGCTTACATAAGTTCCAGCTTAGTGGTCCGTCAGTATATCCAATACAATTTTTTTACTTCATTCCTTTGCATTCTGAGAGGAACATAGGGCTTCAAGCTTGAACTTTGAAGTCGTATTGTAACAACAGAAGGCAAAACACAGAAGCCAAGGTATATTTTCATTTATCAAACCGCTGTTTATATATATATTCTTTAACCGATCACTGAGCGTGTCATTTCGGTTTACATCAAACGACATGAAATAGAATGTTCAAATGTACATAGTATTCTGTTGCTAATGCCGAATTGAACTGTGGGAATATGTGAGAATAATATTCCATTGGCACACATTATGTGTATCAAATCACCACACCATTAGCGTTTTTTACGCGGCGTGGGGGCTAGTTTCATACCCAGCGTTACCTCTTTTTCGGGAGTACTACTGGCTAAGTTAAGTTCAGAAGTGCGTCGACCGAGAACCCGCCGAAACAGTAGACATTATCTAAATTGTGAACAGTCTGCGCGTAAACATTATATCCAGTGAGCTTTCGGATAAACTTTGTTGACCAGTTTAACATTAGATTCCGTGTTCCCCTCTGACGGCGTCTAATCACTAGGTGTTCAAATACATTTCACGAAGAATCATCTGCTGAATGGCTTTCTGATTATACATCTACGAATTCAGGCGTCTGATTGATGAGAGTAGTTTCCAACCATTTAGATCGGTTAGTAGTGTCCTGTTATCGAGCCGGTCACAGTTTATAATCTGAGTATTTTGGATTCCGTAAGGAAATTTCACTTTAAACTGTAATTTACAAATAATTCATTGGAGAAGATTTGCAGCTTAGGTGGATGTTTTTGGTGTTGTATTCTTTGAGAGGGATAATTTAATTATGAACCTACCATTATCTTAACTTGTTCCACTATTTTTGTTGTTGTCACTTAGTTTGAAGTTCTTGGCATTTTCAAGTTTTCGCTCTGATAACTATTTGTTTATTGCAGTGACTTAACTGAACCGTAATCCTCTGTAATCTTAATTCTGTTGTCTCATATACTTTCTCCTCATCCGTCTGAAGATAAATTGAAAAACATTTCAGACCCGTCGTTTTGCATGACCGATCCAATGTAGTTTATTTATTTATCAATTTTATGTCTCCCAATGTAATTATAATGGCATAAATATCCCTGTATGTAGAGTATTCAGATAAAGTCTTACAGAAATTTGACGAATTCAATCAACCCTGCTTTATTAACATATGTTGATTGTTTTAAATTCATACAGGGAAAGTAATGTTTCCAGTTCACTTGAAGTCCTGTAATCTTTGCCTCCTCTGCCAACGTTTTTTGCGACATTACACGTAAACCACCTGTTAAATCCATGTCTTCTAGAGTAATTTTGTCAGTTCAAAGTACGTTTGTCTTCTCACTCCTCACGATCTGCTGCATGATGTATCTAGTCCACTACATTTCATAAGACAATCAATGATGGGAGGCTGTCTTGTCTAATAACTTCGCATACCACAGTATACGTAGATATAGATACACTTCTTTCGTATGTTACCAGTATTGTGGAAGAAAGGAGTTTTATCACTGAATCACTGTTCACTAGATCAACGCAATAAATGCTAGAGAAGTGATTCAATAACTTCTGCAGATAAGAAGGAATAATGCGCAATGAATATGGAGATCTGTGTTGCTGATTGATTATGATTCTGAGCTGTGTGCATTACCAAATGAATAAACTATTAGAGAAATGAAACTCCTATTATAATTTCTAAGAGCGAAGATAAATTTTAGAATGATAGATATCCTGAAAATCACTGTTTGAGAAGTTTATTTTCTTTCGTATGACTTTTTTTTTTCAAATATCTCCAAATTTCATGAAGCCAGTCATTGGACAATTTACTTGGACATCAGATGTAACATTAAGTTCTGTCATTCAAGCAATATTTCGCATTACACTAAAAAAGTGTTTATTTAGAAAAAATTTAAAAAAATACTATTGAAAGCTGCTCTCCTTCCCGAACAACTGACTAGTTTATTGATGGACAGTTGTTGTTGGAGTTGTTTTCATAGACATAGAACAAACAGGCTATAGGTAAAATGATTTCACTGTAAATTTATTGCTTTAAAATTAAATGATGAAGTGAAATCGTCTTTATGGTTAAAAGGATGAATTTTATTCAGGCGAATGTGAAAACAATTCGCGTTCACAGTATAAATAATTTAAACAAAGCGAAATTTAAACAAAGTCCATTAGTAATTTCAAAAGATTGATTACTGAACATAGAATTTTCTTTTCGATAACTTTTTCGTCAGCTTCTACATTTACATATACATAATAATGAAAGAGTTATTGTTATTGACAACATTAATGTTTCCTGAAAGTAACGCCGAATCACTGACATTGATTTTGTCAATAAAATAATAACTCTTTTATTATCATGGATAATGTAACAGTAGAACCTAATGAAGAAGTTATCGGAAAGCATATTCTTTGTTCAGTAATCAATCTTTTAAACAAAGTCACATAATGCTTCTACACTGTTCAAAAACTTATGGATCCGACAAAAGCATTTCCAACAAACTGTAAACTTTTACCAACATCTTCCCTAGGTGAGTAGTGAAGATCCATTAGCCAGTAGTAAAGATTAAGTAGTTCTGCGAACAAGCCAAGAGCCTATCGTGCCTTTAGATATACAGAAGAAAACGGGGATGGATTGGATATGTTATGCGGAAACCTTCAATTGACATCATGCGTCAGCTTTTCAGTTGGGACTTGAGTGAGAGACAACGAGTTGGATTTCCGAGTGTGATATAGAGGTGATCGAATGAGGAGGAAGTGAATGGTTGTGTGAGGTTGAGGAGGATCATGGAGACCCGAGTACACCTGAAGCTTTACGTTCCACTTGGAACTCAAGGAATGAATAATTATGATTGTTAATAAATCATTAAACGTATTCGGGGTTTATCTAGTGAGTGAAATCCTCATGTTCAAATCAAGTAGGGGTTTACAAATTATTTAAACAAATACATTAGTTGAGCAAAAGTTAATGATTCATCTTATTTCGTACATGGTGGAAGTTTTAGTATGTTATTTTATTGCGTTTCAAGTTTTTGCGTCAAGTTCCTCCTTTTCCTTATAATAGTTATTATTATTGTTAAGTTTTACGTATTTTTATTGTGGTTTTAATTTACCAGTTTCATAATCTAAAATTTCAGCAAAGAAAGTAACATGAAGATGTCATTTATCAAAAACTATTTCCATTTGGAATCAAGTTGCCATTTTTGATATTTTTCAGATTTCAAAATGTTAAATATTTCTACTGTAAAATTTAAAACAATACATTTAAGCAAACAATATTGCTTTCAATTAGATCTCATCAGGCTTAACTCTAATATACATAACTTTACAAATAAATATTAAAATATAAACCAATAACGGTGTTTTGTCAATAGGATAATAAAACTGTGTCCACGCCAAGTAAATACTATTTCGAATCATCCTGGAGAGAATAAAAGATGCACTGGATGCAGAACTCCGCCTGCCGGAACAAGCTGGATTCAGGAAAGTCAAATCATGTGCTGATCAAATTGCAGCTCTACGCATGGAAAATTCACTCAGCAAGGCGTTCAAAGTGAATACAAGAGTAAGACAAGGCTACCTTCCTATTATCACCACGGATGATATTCTTAATTGTGGTGGACTGGATTATGCGTCAGACTGTGGGGAGTGAGGAGACAGGAATACGCTGGACCATCGATAAGAAGACTCTAGAAGATCTGGATTTTGTGGACAATATATGTACTGTGTCACATAAACTCGAAGATTTGCAGGCGAAAACCGACAAACTGGCTGAAAAAGCTGGCTGGTTGCGAAAATAGGACTGCAGATGAACATAGAGAAGATGGAGGTGATGAGGATAACCAACGAACCACAACAACAACCAGCACCAATCACCATCAACAGGAGAAATTTAACAGAGGTTACTTCCCTCACTTATCTAGGAAGCATCGTTTCAACTACACGCGAAACGGATAAAGATGTCAAAGCCAGCTAGAATCGGAAAGGCAAGATACGCTTTCATAAACATGAAACCAGTTTGGTAATCTGCACTCCACAGTATAATGAACAAGATTGGGATTTCCAGTACAAGTGTGAAGTCAGTCAGTTCTTCTATACAGGTCAAGGAATTCCAACAATTTACAGACTTTTATCACCAGCTATAATATTCACTGGCTCCATAGTGAAGATTAAATGCCGACCAGGAAGAATTAGCAACAAGAAACTCAGGCTGGCAATAAACCAACAAGCGAGAGCCGACTGCTCAACAAATATATAGGAGAAAATGGAGATGGATCGGGCGTACATTGAGGAGGCCGTCGAATGACATCGCGCTCTATGCAGGCCATCGCTCGAGTGGAATCCCAGTGGGGAGCGACGAGTGGGTCGTCGGTGACATGGAGGAGATATTCCGGGGAGAAGGAGATGAGAGATTATGGGCAATCGTGGACTCAGGTGAAGAGGACAACAGAAAATAGAAGAAATTGGATATGTGTTGATGAAGCCCTATGTCCTACTCGGAATCCAAGGGAATAATAATAATAATGGTTCTATCAATAACAAGAATGAAAAATTGAGGCAATCTGCGGTAACATTTGTTTGTTTAGTCATACTGTTTTCCGTTATTCTCGTTATCACAGATCATCTCATATTTTCATTTTTGTTACTGATAGAATTATTATTATTATTATGACTGATTGCACAATTTATATGCACAATCTTATCATTCTATTGACAAAACACCGTGATTGTTTTATATCTTAATATTTATTTGTAAATTTATGTATTTAGAGAGTTAAGACTAATGAGTTCTAATTGAAAGCAATATTGATTGCTTAAATGTATTGTTCTAAATTGTTCAGATTATTCAAGTGTTGGTTTGTAGGGATTTGGTTGGTTACAGGATTTTCATCGTGAGCTGACATTAGTTAGAGAACCATTGGAAAACCTGGGAGTACTGGACAGCTGTTTCGTCCTAGTTTGGGACTCTTCATCAGTACGCACCCACCGGGATTCGTACCCAGGACCTTCTGGTTACAAGGCGAGCTCGTATACCATTCAGATTATTCTTTACACAGTCTACATTATCAGTGTCTGAGAAATTATAGAACTTTCAAGATTTTCTCGGCTGTTTCTTTCAAATGTTGTATGCACACGATATCTTTTCTAAAATAGGTTTCTTTTCTCAATGAATTTAGGACTAATTCAGCACAATATAGTAGTTTCCTAATGAGAAAGTACTCCCTATAAAATCTATACTGTGGAAAATCTAGGTTTATGATAAACAAGATAATGTGGTATTCTCATGTACATGAGGACATTTGTAATGGGAATTTCCTAAATAGATATTTTTGAGCAATTATAAAATGTCGTTTTTGTATCCCACTCAGGTGAGTGTACTTTCTCCAATTCCATTTGCACTTCTTAGATTTTCACACTGAATTTTATTTTTCAGTGTGAATATGGTTTCAATAAAAAAGGTATAAATAAGCATTTAAATAGTTTGCCTGACATTAAAAAAAAATCGTGATGTATTTATCAATGTTACTACAACCATGAAATTACTTCATATTCTTGCGGTTTTTTCAATTGTACTATTTATTCATTCAAATGCTGGTAAGTTGTTCTCAGACATTTTTTATGTTTTGAAAATAATTAATGAAAAGTAAATTGTAGGCTTGTAATAAGATTTTCAGTTCTTAATGTGGTTAAGTCATCTCAATTCACTTGGGATTATTTACTAACATATACATGTCATCACTCTGGTTGTAATCAAATCATGCTTGAATATTTGACAGTGTCTAGTAATAGTATTCGTCGTAGAATCTAAGATTCTTCATTTCTTCTACTTTGTACTCTTTACCTTCACGTCGCTGTATCCTGCTGAGTATTGACATTTCATATAGGACTCGATTTTTGCATCTACTGATTCCGGTGTCACTGCATTATTAGATAGGCTTCTGACTTAGGAGGGTCACATTCTGTCCAATGGAGGAAGTTGTTCATATGTTGTTGAAATTTTCGGTCTTTCTTGTAACTGATTCTCAAGGATGACTATTAAGGAAATATCCGATATTTAATGAAGATTTAATTACGAACAGTATCTAGAATTTAATGATAAGTTCCATGTATTATATGAAGTTGGTCGGTTTATTATTATATTATTATTGTTTCCTTTAATTCCTAGAGGAACATAGGGCTTCAGCCGTGCGTCTCCATTGCGTTCGGTTCTCTGCTAGAGTCTTCACCTAGCTCCATGTCTGCCCACACGTTTTCATCTCCTCTTCACATGACCTCCTCCAAGTCACCCTTGGACGACTAACTTGCCGCTTCCCTTTCGGGTTCCATTCGAGCACTGGCTTGTCTAGTGATGTCACTTGATGGTTTCCTCAGAGTACGGCCAGCCAATCCATCTCCATTTTCTCCTGCCTATTCCTTTCACAATCGGTTCCTGCTGGGTTGGTTCGCTCATTGCCAGGGATCTCTGTTGCTGATCTTTTCTGGCCATCTGATCTTGAGTATTGAGCGAAGACAACTGTTAATGAAGGTCGGTAGTTTGTTTGAGATGCTCTTTATGACGCGTAGTGCAAGTCTCTGATCCGTATAGAAGCACTGACTTCACATTGGAGTTGAAAGTCCGGATCTTATTTTTGATGCTGAGTGTTGTTGACCTCCGCACAGACTTGAGAGTAGTGAAAGCTTGTCTTGGTCGGTTTGGTTTGATAAAATTAACGAATAGAAAATGACAGGTATATTCTGATAAAAAAAATTTCAAATTCCGCGGTTATTCATTCTGTAGCATATAACTAAGACCAATAGATGATGATAGGAGTATACTTCCTTTAATTTAGGTAGTTCAGTCGTGATACCGGTGGCTTGCTTAATTCACTGGGCTACCAGAATTTCCATCCATCAAAATGCTTAAACACTTCTGCACTTCTTATTATTTTAATTGTGCAGTTATATCAAATGACCAGTACATGAACTCGCGCACATATTTAATTAGTTTCCCGCTATACGATATGTAGTTCTTGATGGAAATGAAGAAAAAAGGCACAGAATTGGTTTTCTCTTCATATGCAGCATCACTACGACAAATGATGTATTTCAGATTATTGCAATACATGCAAATTCCTTATGAAGAGTAAATACTTTTGGAAATGAATACGCTGAAAATTTCTGTAATTTCTGTTCACATAGTGTCTGAAATAAAGCTTTACTATTATTATTATTACTATCATTAAACCCTTCAGGTTGAACAACACAATAAAGCAGAATTTTCCTTTTGAGATCCATACTCTTACTAAACTTTTACTGTTGTAATGTGTAAGGCATTTAATCAGGCAGTTTCTTGGTGACCTCAGTGAGATTCATTCGCAACTCTTGGAAAAAGAGTCTTGAAATAGCTTTTCACTCATCAAATTCCCGAATAAACAGACACAGCTTTGATGTAATGGTCGGGCTAATATGTGGCAATAACTAAGAGGACCTACTGTATCAGAAATTCCGGTGAAAAAGATGGAAAACGTCACGTTGATAATGTGAGCTACTCTGAGGAGCAAACTTCTCCTCTCAGATAACCATCATGCAGACTTTCTAGATGAAGTTAGGACTGGGAGTGGGTGAGGAAACGTCAGCCACAAAAGATCTACTTATTAACTTAGCACGCAGTGGGCCTTAGATGGCATTAAGATCATTAGTATGGAAGCAAATTAGCAATTTTTAACAATTTTTAAACATTTGTAATCGTGAAAAATCTTCTATGAGTGAGTCATAGGAGAAAATCGCTCATTTCGGCTGATAAAAATGATGGCCGTCGGGTATCTGATGCCCCACAGTCAGTGAAATACTAGAAGTAGTCAGCCAAAAATGTCTGTAGCGGTAAATAATTCCCCAAAATTATTGACCACAGCACTCATCACTGAACATTGGATGCTGACCCTCACTGTTTAAGTCGACTTGTTTAGCTGAAGGCATCCAGTCAAGCATCCACGCCATTTGGTACTCCGTTGTGTCACGTTCGTGCACGATCACTAGCCAGCTAAGCAATCATCTCGCACTCCGATTCGGTCCCGAAATATATCTCGTAATTTGGACGATCAACTCTGGTGTTTCGCTTTGTCTTTGGTCTACGCGGAACGAATACTGTAGAAGTTGTGGGTATTAGATCTTGCGTTAGTATACTCCGTACAATCAGCGAACGTCAATACCGTCAGCCTCTAAATGTCCATAGCTCAAATATTATCCGAAAACGTTGATCGAATTTCACTCATGTATGACAGAGAATTATTCAAATAATTAATCTTGTCAAAAGACTACCTCAGTCAGGCAGTAATTGAGTTCTACCCATAGAACATCAGAACTTCTGCTTATTGTTTGATTTAGACTTGGATTTTCACCTGTTATTATTTTTTTTGAAAACATAAGCGCATATCTTCTTACTTTTTTGATTTTAATATTGTCAGGTCAAAGTAAAAGTACGTTAATTAATTTAATATTTATGAAATTGTTATGTGATCTATCGGGCGAAATGTAAAGAAAGTAGATGCTTGTGGAAGATATTCATTTGCTTTGGAAATTAAATCATATGATCTGTATTTTGTAAACTGAATGAGAAGGGAGAAATTTATTCTAATTTCCATAAAATTTGCAATAAAAGTGACTGAGAAGAGTTGTCATCATTGAAATTACATCTGTGGTAATTTCATCTGTTCCGAGATGCATAAATATTTGCACAGATATTGTCTATATTCAGATTATAACTTAACGCTAGTATATGGAGGCTATGACAGTTGGTCTGAGGTATATGAGGAGCTGTTGAGTGCACGCACGCAGTGTTAAGAATGATAGCCTGCAAACACTTGGTATCATCTCAAAGCTGTTTGTCATGCTACAGACTTACTAACTTCTTCTTATCTTCGAAATTTTGGACATTTTTATTAATCTTGATTCACGTTTACTTTCTCTCATATACTGATATTCATTCAGTTCATATCTTATTTTATGGCATTTCAAGTTGTGGTAGCTTGAACCAGTAGATTACTCTGCAGGATTTGTGATGATACAGTTGTTTCCTGTCCATATAGTTAGTACGCTAGTTTATTCTAGTTACTTTCTGATTCAGTTTAAATAGAATCTGTTTGAGTGATCCGAAGAAGCGAATAGCAAATTTATGGCTATAAAACTTCATTTTGAAAATGTGATTTTACTGAACTGTAGTTCATTGCCCCATACAATTCGGAGAAGTTAAGATGTCAACATGTTTATGTAGTTTTATTGTGACCTATTTATTTTAATTGAAGAGTTGAAGTATATTTTCCTAATGATTCTATTTTGCTTAACGTAATTAAGTGGCCGTTGATGACACTTATTTAGAAGTACGCGATTCAGAATAAATGTGGCTCAATGGACTGTATATATATGTATATATAGTACTTGGTTAAAAAGTTCTACTGAAATTTGATGAACTAATTAAATCCTACCTTACTAACGTTTGTCGCTAGTTTTAAAATTCGTATGGGAAATAAATGGTTCCTCCAACTGATTTTGGTTCGTGACGAAGTCCAAGAACTGAAATTGATCTAAATGTCTACAAATCACATAGTCTAAGTATCAACGGCCTACTATTTGATAGCTACTGGATGCATCTGCTGAAGGTGTACTGAGAAGTCAAGACCAGCGGGAGTGGTGCAACGCCGAAGAAACTGGAAATGGGAAGAAACGACTGTCCATTGTTTCCTTGTTTTCAGTGCTCTCTTTGATTGATTGTGCTTTGTGACGAAATCTGACAAGTGGAACCAATCCAAATCCTCACAATGTCCATAATCTAATTGTAAATATTAACGTCATCACTCCGTTGAATTTGAAATCTGCAGATTTCACAACATAGTATGTGATGATTACTACCGCCTATACACTGTGTGACGTAGTTAATAATTGCAATCTTTAGACTAAACACATACATCATCAACAGGCTGTGTCGAATTCACTGAATTTCGCTATGTTCTAACCATCTCGCTACACCCTTGAAGGATAGTCTGTATGTACGTGCAGTACTAAATGGCTTCAATATACCGCTTGATCAATTTAGAAGGGACAGATCTGTCGGGGATTGAGAAGTGTTTCAGATCAAACAATGTTCCTTTTAATGACACACTATGGTTTACTAGTTTCTTTGAAGATGTTGCATGCTGAGTAGATAGAACACACTTAGTATTGTAAGCTGTGTATAAAATTGTTGTTCAGATTAGGGTTGGTATTTCATTAAAACACAGAAAATTTGAAGCTCAGGTCAGCAAAATAATCAGTACCAATGCAGAACGACTAGAGGGTGGGAAAATTTAGAGAACCAAGCAATTCCGACGAAGATTATGAGAGAAGATATCTGATAAACTAGTGGACAATTTTAAAAGCTTACTTCAATTTGAAGTACTCACTCAAGATGTTGTTTAGTAAGATAATGAGAGCTTCGTCGTTAAACCATCCAGCTCAAAATGCACTACTACACCGAAAAGCGGTCATTAATTGTAGTTATGAAGAAAACTGCTAGAAATTGGTGTTCAGAAACGAATGTCACTCTTTGCTTCATGAATGAACACAGAGCTTGGTCAGAAACTAATGCCTATCTGTGTATATGTTCCAATAATTGGTTTTCCTGTTATATATATTCTAATTGTCACGCACTATATAAAACTGTTTTTCTCTTCTTCAGAGCGCAGATGGAATGGTATGTTTAAACAATAATTCAAGCTGTGTTATTAACATCTATTGAGTGATTCACTCTCTGGCATTCAGTACTGTATTCTCATCGTATGCTTGAATGTAAGATTAAGAGAAGAGCATAATACAGTGAATTATTTATGGTTTCTAGAAATGTTGCATTAGTTGTCTCTAATGAAGTCGAAATTAAATTTCGTTTATAAAACATCATTACCACAGTGTACGTGCTACAGAAGTATGTTTTATAATGATGCTTGTGTGAATCAAAAGTGACTATATATGAGTGAACAGGTTTTCCGTTGATTCCTGTAACAGAATAGGCGTGTTTTTGAACTAAGTGATCGTATTCCAGTTCTCAAAGAACATTCATAACTACAAAAATATCTTTGATGCTAACTTGCAAGTAGATAGCCAGGATTCGAGTGGTTTAAAAATATTTCAGCTCTCTCATCGCTCACACACAGGGAACAGTGCTGATGAATGGTGCCCTATTGATGCGAAATAGTTACCTTGTGTTCAGATCACTTCGATCTTGCTGATAAGCCTGCACATCTGGTTGATGTGAGTGGTATTCGGTCACTCATATTGACCAGTCAGTAGGATGTAGAGTCATCGAAATGACAATGCTGTTACAGCCAACGAGGCGAGTAACTTAATTGAGAGAAAATGGAGTTCGCCAGAAGGCAATCTACAGAAATCCAGTAAAGAAGTGGAGACTGACGTGGAAATTAGAAAGTGTAGTTACAGAAAAATGCGGCGAAGTATTTTAAGTGCTTCGTACTGGTACACAGTATTCTTGAAATCTCACTCTTTCTCTCTCTCTGTCGATATATATATGAGTAGTGTTATATAATGCTACCTGTCTCACCTTATGGACTGTAACAACAAATTTCTTCGTACAGCATGTCTCAGTTAAAAGACCGTAGATCAGGGATACTTCAAATAATCATATTTAGAGAACATATTTGTACCTAATATTGAGAAACGAGTTTTAGTTTCGACTCAGTAGATGCTGATTGAAAGATAAATGAAAGCCCTAGCAGTGGGAGGTCCCATGATCGATAATACAACCTAGCAGGCTATTCACAATTATAACATCAACCACTGCAACAACACTGTCGCCACACACGAAATGAGACAGAAGACGAACAGCTGGTGAGAGATTTTACTGTCTCAGTTGACAGTTCAAGGTATTACATAATAATAATAACGACCCATATATAATGTACAGAAGGATTCGAACTACAGGCCTCCAGATTATTATTTGGGCTATAAGACCTACCTCCTAATCTATCCATGGTTTCATTGCAGTCATTAGGTGTTATGGCCAAGTTAATTATGAGACTCAGGACATCATGCCAATACCAGAGTGCTCAATCAGTGCTACCTCAAATCTTTTCATGAACTTTTAACCATACCAGTCAACAACAAACTCGTCTATTCTGATGTAATGTTTTTCGGTACTTATGTTTTCATAATTATCTAACTTGGAACCTGTTATTAACTAAAATGCTTTTGCCATGTGGAAAAAATTAACTTACTGTTTACAGCGAGAACATGTAAGTAACCACTTAGTGACAAATTGTCTTGAGAAAAATATCTGAATGAATAAGTGTTGTATATGTTAAAAAGTTGTGAAGTTTTTGTGAACTAGTTTACTCAGTAGTGTGAAACAAGTCTGGTGAATTCTACTAGTTTAGAAATAGGTAAATATGTCTGATATGGGTTGTGCAATGAAGAATCGTTCGTAGTTCTTTTGAGTAATTTATGAAATGTCGACTTACCAAAGTTTGTCTGCTGTCATGAATTATTTCTAACTTGGTAGAAGAAAGAGGCTATTTCGTGTCAGCATGAAATTCGATAAAGCCGTACACTCATATATATATCACATTTAGTCCATCTATGAAATTTCACATCTTGCCATGAATATGCCTTCACTCACTCATTTTGGATCCAGTGATTCATATTTCGTGTACTTTGGTTAACGTTCTACATGAGGCGACAGTCATTAAGGGTCGTTGGCGCGTAGAGATTTCATCAGGAAATCTTACTGCATATAAATTATCACAGAGCAATTATTCATCTTTTCAGTTGAATGACTTCCAAAGAATCAGTTATTTATTGCTGTAATGCTTACTCTTGTTAAGGAGTATCATTGGAATTAAATTAATATGTTAAGCTGAGTATTTAAGAGTTGGGATCGTCAATCTCTGATGTAATGTGTGTGCGTGTGTGTGTTAGTGGTTAGACAAAGAGCTCCAGTTCAACTCCTCATATTTTTCTGGATTAACCAGAATTTGAAATCACCGTTTTTAATTTTGTCATATAATAAGTCATGAGTGATTGTAACAGCAAATTAGTGCTGCATTATATGATTTTAGGAGTGATGATAATTTTATAGAATAAAATAGCCACAAATATTATTCAATAAAGCAAAAATATTCATTCAGACATCTATAAAACACAGAAGAAAAGAAAAGAGGACGGCACAATGAGAAGAAGTGTTTATAGAAAACCTACATCAACGGGCCAGTACACACATTTTCTCAGCTTTGTGCCATTGAAATACAAACGCAATCTAATGAAGTGCCTGGTCCACAGAGCAAGATAGATTTGCTCAGACGAATGTCTTGACGAGGAACGTAACAATATTAAACGGTTGCTAAGTGAGAATGGCTATCCTGAAAAGTTTATTAATAAGAATCTGAATCTGAAACCAAAGCAGCCCAAGTTACCAACAGTTCCAGAAAAGGCCTTATTCTTACAGATGCAGTTCCTAGGAGACAACACCAGTGAGATACTAACACAGCACCTTAGAAATGCTGTAAAAAGAGCATTTCTTGCTGCTGAATAACGATGTATCTTTAAAACCACTCCTCTTCTGAGTTCGGGAATGAAAGACAAACTGCCTAATTTCGCCTCTTCCAAGTGTATCTACTAATTTAACTGCTCCTGTGGAGCCAGTTACATACACCTTACAATTAGCCGTGTTCCTCGTCGAATTTCCGAATATCACCCTGCCTGGTTAACCAAAGGACAAACAAAATCTGTTCGCAGCTCTATTCTGTCTCATCTTTTGGAGACAGAACACAAGATTGACGTTAATCATGCATACCTACGAATCTCAATTTAGCCTTAGGAGTTCTACTACTAAATATTGCTCAGGCTGTGGCGATCCATATTCACAAGCCTAATTTATGCATCCTAAAGAAGTTAGTTCAGACATTATCATTACCTTGGCCATCTAGGTTTGAATAATCCGGAATTTTTGTGGAATTTCCTTAATTTTAGTTGACATCCTATTCGCTATTATATCTTTATTATGATTATAATTTAAGCATCTTTAATGAACTGTAATTTCATTGATCATACATAACAAATATTATTCAATAACTTACTAACTTTCCTTGTAGAAAAATGAGCCGACCTTTGATTTCCTGCATATTGGTATTGATCAGCAAGGTGTTTCAGGAACTCCTTCCGAGTCTCAAAACTGCCTCAGTCTGAGGCTACACTCGCACCGCCTCTGAACCTGATTTTGGGAAACTAACGTGAAGTGTTTAGTCACCAGGTTGCAAAAAATTGTAGTAGCCCTCTGTTTAGTTAGTCGGCAAGAAAGTGCCTTCTAGCTGAGACATTTACGCCAGTTGAAATCCCTCTCTCGGCCGGCCTATGAAATTTATGATGTGAGTGTTTAGCTTCAATGGACACAATTGATTTAAGAAATTCAAATTGACTTCGACATAAGTAATTCTCAAGTGAGCATTATGTCCTGAGAAGAGCTGTAGTTACCGATCAAAATCATTTAAAATTACTATTAAAATCAGTGATTAATTTCTGTCGTAAAACGGCAGTTATACAATGCCAATAGATGATTGAGTTCGGAAAATCTAAAGTTATGAATTCTGAATCAACATTTATATAACCAGATGTCCACTGTGCACCAGACTATATATCTGTGATTCAAAGTATATCGAGTCTTAATTGAATTTTTTGGATTTTCCCGTCGATTGATTGGACCGAAATGCTTGGTCTCAGGTTGACATGTCGGCTTCTTGTGCAGATGCTTTGACGATGTTTGGGCATGTAATTAGAATTTAATTGGTGGATGACCCGTTGCACAAGAGGTGGCTCTCGTGGCCCAAGTGGTCTAGTGGATAACGCTTTGGCGTTTGAAACTATGGGCACTGGGTTTGAGTCTCGGTGGGAACATCATCACTCACTGGGGAATGCAGGTACATCTAGATGACGAGTCCCAAGTAGGACGAAATATGCGTTATCCTTGATTCCACTGCTAGTCACCATCCACCAGTTATATCGAGTCTTGCTTGCACATTTTGAGAGAAATGCTTCAATCCAGAACAGAATAGTCTTCCCTAGGTTTATTGTTTCGGTAATTAATGAAAACATTTGCGAAATGAATTTCTTCCACACAAACTTCCTAGTTAGATCATGGACAAAAGTGTATTTTGAATGTAGTATAATTTAAATATTATCATTGTATCTTAAGCCGATAACAGTCGTTGATAAATAAAAAAAGGTGTCCATTTTAACGATTCTCTTCATTTATTAAATATCAGGTGAAAGACGAACTAAATCTGTTGGGGAAGAAATTTTGAAGGATCAGGCAATCTTTAGAGGATTTAATAGTAAATATTTGTGGGATTTAATATTTATTTTTGCAATTGTTTAAATCTACTATGATGATGTTTTGCAGGCAGTAGCATTTTTCTAGACAGCAGCTGATACCTCTATGCTACATCCCCCAGTATTTTAATAAGAGACTTCACCTTTGGGTATTCAGATCTCTATTGATCACTTATAGCAATAGATTGGGTAGAGTGGAGAATTATTGGACAATCACCATTACTGTACTTCTTGTCCTAACAACAACAAGTGACAGAAACTAAGCCCACAGTTTCTAAGCCATTACTTCAAACCTCATATCACTAGTGATAGTGTATTGTCCTACTGATCGTCCCAGCTGAGATATTGGTCTCAATGCTAAAACTAATGACTAAGGGAATTCAACCAAAAATTAACACAATTTCACGAATTTAATTTTCCACGTATGCGATTTCTACTTATTGCGATCGCCGATGTGCATGGTCGGCGAGAGTCCTAACCACTGTGCCACCGACGCACAAGTTCAGTATCGATAAGTAAGGCTAGCTCAATAACATCTTTGATGGATATTATTACCTGAATACCTTAGTGATCAAATAACAACCTTGTTATCAGTTAATCTCCATCATATTGAGAGAAAGTATTATTTGAGAAGAAATGCATCCAAGATAGTACTTACTTAGAAATGCTTCAATGATATGTGCATCAAAGCTAGAAACTTTTTCCAGCTCATTCAGAAATATAAGTTTCGAGACAATAGATGTCACGAGTTTCCTGGAATAATTTGAGCGCCGAGTCAGACTCTTTGTCAGAATACTTCTGAAAAATATCCTGTTTGGAAATTTTTTTAAACACACTGTAATTATTTTAAATAATTTATAATAAGTCAGAAATAATTTTATTAATTTGGTTGAATTCCTTTCAAAAACAATAATGTATCTTAGATATTATTAGAAGAAACAGAATAAATCTAAAACTAGCTGAAGATGATTTAAAGTTGTTATCAGGTAAATAATTTTACTTATAATTTGTTCACAATATCTTTATACCAACTGAATATTAAAGAGATCTTGACCGTTTGACGTGAATCCCTTTATTCCAGACACTAGTTTGGCGTAGTGAAAGAAACCAGTGGAGTTTAATAACTCTCTTGGTTAGCTAAAATAAAGATGGTGTAATGGCGGAATTCAAGAGAGTTTGGTAACGGAATTCCTTACTGCCAACTTGATACACAAATATATGCAGAATACGTCTACTATATACTGGAAGTATAATTTGCACATATCTTTGGCATTGTACTGCTTTGTCTTCGCTTCGTGTTTCACAAGCGTCACTTATTAAATCCATCTCTCCGCTATTCTATGTTCTTGCAGATGATATACCAATTTATGTCTGAATCTATATACTACTTAAATATCTTGTCAGTAGCACACATACTGTAGTATTTATAAACGCTTAAATTTTCTATGGAAAAGGAAGTGAAATTGTGTTTCTCAGTTAGAAGGTTGGTGATGTGGTCCCATAGGTTTTATGTTCATTTAATCCAAGGTGATCATGATAACCATTAGATCGAAGTGAAATGAATGCTTGAGTTAAACACCTAGTCCTCATACAAATAATGTATGGTTTGGAATAACATAAGAATACTTTGAGTATTTTTCTTTTATTTCTGTAGAACAGTGAGAAGTTCACAAGTTTTTCTGAGACACTGTTTGAGGGTGAACACATTTACATCCTTAGGTGGGACAGGATTCTACTACTCCAGCTGAGATAATGTGAAAGTATCGGGGATTTTCGCTGCTAGATCTTTGAAGCATGGTACTTTCTAGCCTTAGTCATTCGATGATGTTGTGTCACGTTTCTGGATAATTTGCTTTATAAATTACAGCCACTCGATATACATTTCACCGAAATGTTTATTGGCAATGAAGCACTAATGAGCAAACTTATTCACAGTGTAGGTATTTTTAGAACCTAACGACTAGAAAGCGGTTTTTATGGGACACTCAAACTGGATTGGTCGTTAGATATCACTGAGCTCTTCGGATATGTTTGATCAGTGGTTTGTAGTCAAAAGGGAAGATTACGCATAAATAACAAGAATATCACGTAGACTGAAGTAACTCAGCTATTTAACATTAACTGAGAGAATGCCGAGATGATGAGAGCTCTTTTACGGATGTCGAATTGACAAGAAGACTGCCGAGAGACAAAGGCCAGTGTATGGGTGTTGATAGCGATTTCCATCTGATCAAAGGCATTCACCAACAGTTATTATTGCACATAGGAGCGCTCAGTTGCATTTATGTTACCGGGCACTGCTCAGTATACAGACTGAAAGATAGTGTGAATTAAAGTGTACGGCCCAAAAATCTCCAACTTACTGGTAGTTGACTTGAGATTATTGTATTTATCTCAGCTTCCTTCTGTTAACAAAAGTGTAATCATTATTTCTGTGTAAACTGACTGATCCAAAAACGTGTAGTTCAGTATTCTGAAGAGTGAGTGTAATTTACTATTTGGAGGTTCACAAGGGTAGATATCGCATTCAACACCAGACATTTGAGGCATTGCTACATACCTTTATGATACCATGTTCTTTTGCTTGGACCGAATTTTGTTCTCATTGAATCCATTACACGAGTGCTGTCAAACATTTTTCATTGTTGATACGAGACAGTAAAGGCTCTCCAAGTCAACGGTCTGTCTTCTCTTCTTGTCTTCTTGCGTCGCGTTTCCGGTGGTATACAATCGTGTTGTTGTCGTTGTCATTGCTAATAGTGGTTAGAACAATATGCTCGTGAATCGAATACGTAGGAAATTTGTTAGCGCAACTACGAAGTGTATTTTCGGTCATATCAGTTGGTTATCTTCATTACCTCCGTATTCTTTATTTTCACACGAATTCCTGTCGTCAGCGTCTACTTCTTCTGTCAACTATTTGGTTTCGGCTTTTAAGTCTTCGAGCTTGTGTGACATTGGACATGAATGATCCACGAAGTCCTGATCTTCTGGAATCCTTATGTGGGTCCAATGTACTCCTGTCTTCTCGCTCCCCACTCACGGTCTACCACATAGTCGAGTTTACCACAATTAGGAATATCATAGATGATAGTAGGTAGCCTTATGTAACTGAACTGAACTGTAACCTATCATAAAATGTTTCCTTGCTTTACCTGAAGAAAGGTTCACTAGAATTAAAGCTGTGATAGTAATAATAATATAAGCTTGCAGAAATAAGACATAAAATGGTAGAAAAATTGATTCCCTTGAAGTAAACAAAGACATAATACACTCAGCATCAAATACGGGTAGTGCGAAATTGAATTTTAAAAACTCAAGCAGCTATACTTCAAACTTTTAACCTTGATTACTACATATTTGTCTATTTACACTTAAAACGGACAGTTGAAGACGTCTAGCAGTGGCGAAATATATGTATATATTTGTGTATTAGCCACCGTCACTGTGTGATCTATCCAATGATGATGCGTTGAAGTTACTAGCCAAAAAATCAGGTGGTTTGAAATAATTCAACTGTCTTAGATGAGTCGAACTAGATATACCACTGATGACCTCGTCTACAAACGAACGAAATGACCGTCCATTGTTTAGATTATTTCTGTCTCGCTGGCTAGCAAGGACTACTGGTTTATGTGAGCGGCATACAACTACTCATGTCAATCAGTCAGTAGTATTTAGTGTTATTTAAGTTAACTGTCTGGTAGTTTTTTTTCCTTTACGTTCCCCAGTGGAACATAAGGCTTCAGGCTAGTGGCTTGAAGTTTCTGTAGCAGTGGTGATTATTTTTACAGGATGGGGTTGCTAGCCTCATGCCCAACCTTTCCCCTTCACCAGCATTATTTCTGGTTTAGCGAGGTAAAGGAGTGCGTCGGCCGGGGATCGAACCCGGACCATGTGCATGATCGGCGAGTGTCCCAACCGCCATACCACCGACGCCCAAAACCTGGGAGTACTGGACAGCAGTTTTGTTGTAGTTTGGGACTCTTCATCAGCACCCACCCACCGGGGTTCGAACCCAGGACCTTCTGGTTACAAGGCGAGCTCGTAGACCATTGAACCACTGGGACCCATCGCCATGCTTCGGTCTTCCCGTGGAGATGCCGGGTATCGAACCCAGGGCCTCTCGCATGCAAAGCGAGATAGTGATTGGTGGTAAAATTCTGGACTCCGGATTATCAGTTGAGTTCAGTATCTGCATCATTTACCTCATACCTTAAATCATTATTCTCTCCACTTCTGAGCCCCGTTATCTTTCTCTTGTTCGATATATATAATGCGACATTATTTATTCAAAATTATGACTTCCTTTTGACATTTCTGGGCCCAAATGACCTGACTTATTTTACCATCTTATGATTATTGGACGGAAGCTTTGATATTGCACTGACTTCGTATTTCAAGAAGGAGCGTTTAACACTTAGTCATCTGTTTCTAAGAGGCTGATATTCCAGATTGACGATAGTTATTTTGACCGAAAAATATCAACAATAGATTAAAGGTATAGATAAATAATACAGGATAGATCTTTCTTTTGGTAGGCACAATCCTCAGTAAGACAGAGGTCCATCCATTACTGAAGTAGATCTAGAAGAACTTACCTAGCAGACACGTACTGTTTCCCTTCATCTTCTTTAAAATAATATCATGTTTCCCTTGGTGTTGCAATCCGTCAAGGAAGTGTTAGGATTGAAAAAGCAAGTAAAAGCAGGTTTCCGAAAGAATTACTGTGTGTTATTTGAAGTTAAGCTGTCAACTTCATTTCAATGAGATTATGACAAGCTGTTCTCGAGAATACAGATTTATTGCAAAAATAAATTATGAAGCATGAATAAAAAATAATAGCTGAATAGAATTTCGACTCAGTAAAACAAAAATTTATTTAAAGCTTGAATGGTTTGATCCAAAGTTACATAGATAGAAGACTGAATAATTTATATGTCCTAGAAAGCATGAATACCTCCAAGATTTCAGACTCTACAGTTTGATCAAAATCGATAAACCAGGTAAAGTAGGATTTCTCACCAAATCAGAATATATAATTCCAGGGATGGAGCTGGATTTTCGCTTCTAGAGATGAAATTATTGTACAAAGTTATCGATTTCAAGTGCACATTACTCACCAACTTGATGATACAGCGTGCCAAGTAATCCACAACAGGTAGCTCACAGAAGTGTTCTGAAGAGAACACAGGATTAAGAGAGTGCTGCCGAAGATCAATGATTACATTCCTAATTGTAATGGAGTGTATCATGAGACAGATTGTGGGGAGTGGGAAGACAGTCTAAAGCTGAACTGACAAAAAGACTCTGGATATTCTAGATCTCGTGGATGATTTATTAACTTGAAAACAAACGAAAGAAAAATAACACGTTGGAATAGGAGGCAGTGAGGACAAGAACTCAAATGAACACAGTGGGGAAAGTGGCGATGAGGATAACCAACCAACCACAACAAGCATCAGTCACCTTCGATGGGAGAAATTTGACAGAAGTTATTTCTTTCACTTACTTATCTAGGTAGCAGCTTTTCACCTTTATACAATACGGATGAAAACGTCATCGATATCCAAATTCGGAAGCTGGAAGCAAGACGGGCGTTCATTACTTTTAGATTAGTGTGGAGATCTTGAACACCCAGTGGAAGAATAAGATCCGAATTTTTAACACTAACATCAGTGTGGTGCTTCTGTATGGTTTAGAGACTTGAGATATGCGTCACCACATGCTATTGTAGACTTTCACCTTCCATTGGTTGGTATTGAAGATAAGATGGCCTGCCAGAAACGGTAAACAACAGGGAACTGTGGTAGTGAGCCGAATTAGTTTAAGAATCTATTGCTCAACAAATGTGCACGGTGAAATGGTGATGGGACGATCATACTCTGAGAAGACCGTCGAGTGATATCATACTCAACCTTCGAGTGAGACCCAAAGGAGAAGTGACGGGTTAGGCAACTGAGCGTGTTATTAAGATCATGTGAAGAAGAAAAGAAAGCCTGTGGTTAACCATGAAGTTATTCGGAATTAAGATCAGAGAACCGAGAGAAATGGGAGTGTGTTTATGAACCCTGCCTGACGACTTGGGACTCAAGGAGTAAACAGTAATAAAACTCTCCAAATTAATCAAAAAATATGGGTGCTGTGGTGACAAGAACAACAGGATCTCTGTCTCCTTTTTTCTAAGTATCATTTCAATTCTACACTTTAAACTGACAGTCTTTATTTATTTATGCCCTTAAGCCAGCGCTGAAGATAAAAGGAAATCTGTGGAACATGAATTAGAGAATCTAAAAAGTAAGAATTTCAATTATCTTAAAATTTATTTTCAACAGTTAAACAGTTGCGTATAACTATTAAACTTAATGTCAAACACATGATACTATACAATGAAATAAAACAAACAGTATCTGGAGTATATGCATATTAATTTTCCATTTTTCAGAGAACAGTGAGGCTGGAAGAATGTTAGAGCAAGTGAAAAGAGCAGAAATCAATTATATGATAGCAGTAGGTAAGATGAGTAGCCTCACAAGTATGTTAAGCAAAGGAAAATGAAAACCTGCTATAAATTTTACGCCAAGTGTTTTCTTTAACAGAAAATACCACTGCTCACAGATGACTAAAAAATGTGGTAAAATCATCTTTAGTTACAAATTTTGTGAATCACAGTAATTACCCGAACAATGAAAGTGGTTGACTTTGTTTTAGCATATCAAACACAACGAGAGACAAAGATAACAAGGATAAGATAGGACATCAGGTGAACATAGATAAAACAGAGATGATGAAAATTCCTGGGCAACACTACCAACAGCAACAACAACAACTGACAACAATCAGCATAAATGAGAGGAACCTGAAAGAAACAACCTCTTTCACCTACATGGGAAGCATCGTTTCAACTACAGGCGGAATTGACGAGGATATCAAAGCAAGAATCGGAAAAGCAAGACAAGCTTTCACTACTCTCAAGTCTGTGTGGAGGTCAGGTCAACAGCACTCAGTGTGAAAAATAAAATCCGGATTTCTTACTCCAATGTGAAGTCAGTGCTACAATACAGATCAGAGACTTGGCGGATCATAAAGAGCATCTCAAACAAACTACAGACCTTCATTAACAGTTGTCTTCGCTCAATACTGAAGATCAGATGGCTAGAAAAGATCAGCAACAGGGATCTTTGGGAGCGAACCAACCCAGCAGGAACCGATTGTGAAACAAATAGGCAGGAAGAAGTGGAGATGGATTGGCCATACTCTGAGGAAACCATCAAGTGACATCACTAGACAAGCCATTGCTCGAGTGGAACCCGAACGGGAGGCGGTGAGTTGGTCGTTAGTGTAAGGGTGACTTGGAGGAGGTCATGTGAAGAGGAGATGAAAACGTGTGGGCAAACATGGAGCCAGGTGAAGACTCTAGCAAAGAACCGAACGCAATGGAGACGCACGGCTGAAGCCCTATGTCCCTCTAGGAATAAAAGGATACAATAATAAATAATAATAATAACACCTTCTCATTATAAAAGTCTGCATGGATTGTTCAATTTGACAACCAGTATACTACATATGAGAACATATCGATCCAAATGCATCAAATATTGGAATATCCGCTTGTTATTTAAAAGAACAGATGCTGAGATGCACTCTAAAAGTCTAATTATCTTTCAATGTATCGACAAAAGTATATTGTAACGATGGGTTCACTACTAGGCCGGTTTTTTCAGATTTCTATGTGTCGAAACTTGAAGACGTACTTAAGGAAAATGACTGACACCCTTATGTTTTACGAGGGATACTTGAAAGGTACCTTCACTATCGCCAGAATTGAAGAGATATTCTAGAATTTTTCAACAGCTTCCACCCTGCAATGCAATTCACATCAGAGAAGGAGCCCGATTAAGAAGTAACTTTCTGGATGTGCGACTCACAAGGCTTGAGCAAGATAGGATACTGAAGAGATTCATTCACAGAAAGCTGACATGGAACCAACAATCAACAAACTTCCACAGCTGGGTGCCTTTATAGGCGAAACGGAACTTGTTCTGTCCACTGAGTCACAGAATCCGCAAAATTTGCAGCGCTCACACCATGTAAGAGGAGTTGAACATTGTATAAGGGATTTCCCCTGAAAATGACCACGCCAAACGCTTCATCACAAAGTCCATGAAGTCTACATGAAAAAATCCGCACACACCTTCTGAATACAAATAACTTCTCTTTCTAAATCTGTAATCAAGTGGAGACTCTTCTGCATAAATATTGAGAAACTGCCTGTCCTATTCAGTGAAGGAAACCTTCTCAGCTGAACTTCGGTTCACTTTTTCTACGAAACCTGTGATTCGTATGAACACAAAGGGTAGTCTAATGTCGCTGGCCTTATCAATGTGTATCTATCAGTTAACTTGCTCAGAGTTTGATATCCAAACTCATCCCCGAATACTAACCTTCATGGTTTTATAAGGGATAAAAATTATCTCTTCGTAGCCGTATTCTGGAACACCTAATCGACTGTAGATAACCAATAAACCTGCAATTGAGCTTTAGAGTCATCTACACAGTACACGGAAATCTTTCCAAAGGTGAATGAATCAAACTTTTTCAAATGGCAGAAGTAATGGCAATCCATATCTTAAATCCCGAACTCTGCATACCAAAGAAGTCTGTTCAGTCACTGAACCTACAGTGGACCTATTTCGCTTTATCACTGGATATGTAATTCTTGTTAATCCTAATTAGTATTATTAATATTTTATTTATTGTTCTTTTCTCTCCCGCGATGTGAAATTTCTTCTCCTTATGACTATGATCCTGACTCTCTTTCAATTTTAATTGAGTTCTGCTCAATTCCGTATATTGCACTGCATCACGCAATTTACTGAATTTTATTTTAGTTCTTACTCGATTAGTGCTTCTTGTGTTGCATAATTCTTATCTAAAACTCACAATTATAATGACAGATCTCTGGAAACAATCTTTTTATTGTTGAGAAAATTTACAATATACATGTAATTATGCAACTTGAGTGTGATATCTCTGAAAATAGTAGCTATTCGCCGGACGCATTTTCTTGTATAAGAGTGGATAGGGAATTTTAATCTGCTTGGAAATATTCCACTGACTTTACCGTTTCTGAAGCATACAGTTTTTCTCAACTCTGAGTAGTAGTGATGACGATCCTCACTCAGAATACTCTGGAACAGCGATAGTATTTTGGTTTTCATGGAAGAAATTTATTCGGTTTCCAGCAGCAGTTCTCTGTTACGATTCTGTCGTTGAATGAAACTGTGTTGGTTTTGAGTGGGAATTTGTTTCTCCTATTCTAAAGATAAAGTTTTCATACCTGGTTTAGTACTCCATGATAAACTAACATAAATGGGATTCCAGAAACGCAAATATGGCAAGAGTTTGCCATTAGAATATTACCATTCCCTTTAGTACCTGAACTTGCACAACTTAGTATTGAAGTAAGAGATGAATGTGTACTTTTTGTTTGAAAATCTACTGTGCTTTTTTTTATTCCTTAACGTTCTTAGTGGAACATAGTGCTTCAAGCTAGAGCTTTGAATGTTCAGTAGAAGTGGTTTTATTTCTATAGGGTTGATTCGCTAGACTCACACCCAAGCTTCCATCTTTAACAGCCTTACTACCGGGTTTGCGATGTCTAGGAGTGCGTTGGCAAGTGATTGAACCCTGGACCACATGTGTAATCGGCGAGTTTTCTACCTCTGAACCACAAACCCATTGAAAATCTATTCTAGATTCTTATAATCAAATACAGTGCACAAATGTCTTGATGATAGTAGTCCAGTTAGCAATTGGAGTGCGGCAGTCACGTTAATCATCATTACTCTGTAATGGTTTGATAAAAACATTGCCATTTTTAAAAAATTTTAATTATCACCTGTTTTGTTTGGATATCGTTTCAACCCTGGTAAACACTAAGCCAATTATGAAGAAATTGAAGATGAAATTACTGCGCTTCACCAAGATATAGCGAAGGCGAATGCTACTCAATTGGAGAAAACCCGTGAATTTAACAGCCTTTTAGATACAATAAAAAGTGAAATCGATATTCAGGAACGTAAGTGGTGGATTAAATAACCTTCTATTTTCCCTATATTTTTGTAAAAATAAAGAGTTGATTTAAGATAATGGAAAATAAATAACTAAGGAGTCATTCTATCCAGCTGGTTGTAAACTGGGAAGACTGTTATTAGTGACTCACAGTAGAAGAATAGAGAATACAAAGCTCCTCTATGAAATGGGGCTATAACGTGTTTACGCAGAGGAAACAGGAAACAGTAAGGTATTCTCTCAATAACAAAGTTTTATAATACAGCATGGTTTCATTCTCACTGATCTTTTCAAGCCTTACTTGTTATTTTCATTTGATTTAGCCTGGCTAGTGAAAACAGTGAATTATTTCATAACACTTTACTGCAGACTTGAGACTGTTTAATTCTTTATTGATATTGTTTCTGTTATCGCTGGCTACAGCTGACAATTGCGTGAATATTCATGACGTCCTGCTTCTTACTGGATATTCTCGAAATACGAAATCAGATATTTTTGTACTCTACGTTTATCGGAGCGTAAAGTTCTTTTTCAAACAGATAGTTTTCTGACAGATTATTGTCATTAATTTCATCTAGATTAGTTCAGTTAACATCTGTACAGATTCTTCGGATTTGTGACATCTAAAGAAGAGCATTCCATGACGTTCAAGTCAGCAGCTTTCTTGTATTAAAAAATACTGTTAAAAATTTTAATATTCTCCTGAATAGTTACGAAACTCATTGCTTGTTTGACATTGATACGTGCTGTTTGATTCAAGCAAATTTTTAAAATATGATAATTCTATGAAATTATTATGAAAAGACAGCTACATCTGGATGAATCAAAAACACGTGAAGTACATAAGAGAAAGAGAAATGAAACCCCGAGGGTCCAGCTTGCCACACATGTATGGTTTTCCGAAGATACACAAAATACAAGTCCCCCTGAGACCCATACTTTCGATGATCAACTCGCCCCAACATAAGGTGGCACGTTGGCTTGCGGAGAAGTTGGAACCTATTCGTCAACGGCTAGGCGTGCACACTATGAAGGACTCATTTCATTTCTCGGAAAGTGTGAACCAAATGAACGTTTTGAATAAGTTCATGGTGTCATTTGATGTAACCTCCTTGTTCACAATGATTCCAATCAACGAAACTAGTGAGATCATTTGTCAGCAGTCTGATCTTCTCCCACTCCCAGAGTCGGAATTCAAACGCCTACTATGGAACATGAAAGTGACGGAAAGTTTCACTTCTTCGACATTGCCATAGAACGCCTAGAAGACGGTAGTCTTCAAAAGTCAATTTATCGAAAGCCTACATGGAAAGGACAATACTTACATTTCAATAGCTTTTGTCCAAATAGCTTTAAATGCGGTCCAGTCAAGACTCTGTACTATAGAGCGAGGAGAATATGCTCTAGGGAGAAATTAGAGGAAGAATTTGAGTTTCCTGAAAAGACATTGAAGAGCAATGGGTACCCTCAAAGGTTCATCAACAAGTATGGAAGATCTCAAGTCAAAAATGTAAAACAAATCACATTGGAAAAAGAGCCAATCTACTTTCAGCTTGATTATAAAGGTGAAACCATTACAGTGATGATCAACAGAAGGCTGAGTACGTCACTAGCCAGAGCCTATCCTGCAGCTGAGCTCGTTCCCGTTTATCGAACAACCTGCTCCTTGGTGCAATCAAAAATCGATAGATATCCTTCTCATGTTAACTCCAACTGTATATACAAATTTACATGTATCTGCGGGAGCAGTTACATTGGAACGACAGAAAGAAGGGCATATCTACGATTTTCTGAACATGTACCGAAAAGCTTATGTCTAAAGGGAACAAATTCTTTAAACAGTGCCATCGCCAGGCATCTCCTCGACACGGGTCATGAGGTGGAAATCAAGAAATCCTTTAAAATTATCAATAGACAAAGGAGCTCCATTATCCTCAAGTTTGCCGAAGCAATTTCTATCAAACGCTTCAAACCAGATTTATGTGTTCAGAAAGAAGCAGTTATTAGTCTTTCCTTGCCATGGTAACTGGATGTCTTTATTCTCTACTCTGATTACGTAATCTTTGTCCTTAACCTCACCCCTTTTTTTATAATCTGTAATATTGCTTATCTCTTGTTTCTATGACGTGATGTGAACTCAGTACATCGTTACCAAATTTATTAGTTACTCATCATCTTACTCACCTCTCGTCTTTATTACGTAACTCCTTTACCATTGTATGCATACATTTATTTTGTTTAAACTTGAACTGCCTGTGTAAAAACTATATGAGCACAATTTTCTGAGCACTTTTCACTAATTGTGGAACTTTCTGTCAACTGACAACATGTAAAATTTGCAAGTATGTTAAAACTTTTCTGTACGTAAACCTCACAATTTATTTAGGCTGTAAGCAGATGATGAGAAGCCAACGAAATAAATGATGGTACCATATTATTCTGCACAAACCACTGTTGTTCTTGCTTTATTCAAATTCTTCAAGGGGAATAAATGCATGAACACTGACAGCGTTTAGTGGAGCAACTGAAGTAAAGTCATCAATAAGCACCGGATTCGCCATTTCGAACAGACTTTAAGGGATGCAATAGAAGCTAATGACGTTTGTTGCGTGATTCTGAATAATTAAATCTCTTTAGAAACTTCAGATCAACTAGTTCGATGAAGGAAGTGTATGATCGACCACATGGGGTGCAACATAGAAAACTCACAGTGGGAAAAATCACTTACTTAAGTATCTGATGAGATCAATGGGATTGATATTTCATACGACAGAAGTGTACGACAGTTAGGAATACACTATTATGTTATATTATTTAGGCTTAGTTGGAGAACGTCAACAAAGTCGAGTGAGCTTATGAGTAAATCAAATATCATCCTTATAGAACAGGTGTATAAGTACTTGAAAAATTCGACTTTATTCACTGACATAAGGTGAAATGAATGTAATGACTAATGATTAATTTCCAAAATGTCTGCTTTTATTTGCAGATGTACTTGAGGAATTCGAGCAGCAACTCAAATATGTTATCAAGATTATAAACAATTGTAGGTTACTCTTATAATAAAATCTCTTTTCATTATAGAGTATTAAACATATTTACCTGTGTATTTTGGAACATCACACTGCATAGACGTTTCAGTCTTTGAAATTTTCAAAACATTATTGATGTTGTTTCAAGATGATAAGAAGTAACTGTAATGTCCCTTAACAACCACATGAATGTTAACGAGATTGGTAAAAGAGTCACACCTATTATGTCATATCTCATGATTTTGTCTGACAGCAAGGCCACAGTAGGTGCAGCAAGGGTTGAACTGGTTAACTAATAGCTGAAAAGTGAGTGAACACTCCCATCAGTCATAACTGCATAGCTACTAGAAATAAAACCTAACTCACCTATGAATTATTAAATGATAGGTTTTTAGAATGGTTCATATAAAGCTAGGAAACCCATTTAAATCTGCAGGTTAATTTGCAATAAACATAGTTCGATGTATGGTTTCACTATAGTCTCCTTCGGAAACAGAAGTTACTCAGGTCACAATATGTGGCCTTCTTGATATCAAGAAATCAAGCATAAATATGCAACAGTATAAACTGCTGATTGGTTGAAATGAGTGGTTTTATACAACTCACACAAACCGGTAGGGCTTGCTGGCCAGCAGGACTGAAGTGATTTAAACACCGGACAGATGTTTTGCTAGTTTGTAGTCGAGGTTATCAGCCGTGTACCTGGTTCAACTCATCTAAGACAGCCAAATTATTTCAGAAAATCCAATTTCTGGCTAGCCACTCATCACAATCAATCAGCACTACATAGTTTTATGCATTAAGGCTTAGTTTCTAGAATACCGTTTATGATATCAAGTAGATGACACTTTATAATCTAAGTAATTTCTGTGTAAATTGCAAATTAACTTGTCGATTGTGAATTTGATTTATGGTGTTACCAGTTCACTGAACAGCTACTCACAAGTTGGTTACACCACTGATAAGTTGGACTCCAAACGGATTGGATGGCAGTTTAGTGTTTAAATCACCTCAATCTTGATGGCCTGCAAGCTTTATTGGTTTATATGATCGGTATACAACAACTACTAATGTAACAACAGAAGACAAGGTCCAGGCAACAGATCGTTTATTAAAGAAATTCAACACATATTTATAGATTTTAATGTACATTATTGTAGATTATTGTTAGTAGAAAATACAGTCTTTTGATTGGTTGTTTCTCACAGAAAGTTAACATTGCATCTCTTTGTGGCTCTGTCAGATCATCCATATTCTAACTGTATCCGCCTACGCAAAGTCTGCTGTGATTAGTTGTTGAGTCAGTCTTTGTTCTTGTTTTCACATGACCAATATTTGGGACATAAACATTGACGTAAATTACTGTCTACCAATTTGGCTAGCAGCCAGCTCTTACCACACTGCTATCCTAGGCTTCGGCAAACTTCGAAGACACGACGATCTGTGAATTAATCAGTATTACCATAATCTAATTTAAAAAAATTATTTTGACATTGATAGGGTTCATTGAAGAACAGCTGAGAGAAGCTACAATACAATACAAACATGCACATGGTAGGTCTAGTATTAAAAGACTTAATTAACTGATTACGATATAACTGAAAACCTCATGTTCACTTGTTATTTTATGTGTAAATTGGTAGATATGGATTTGTTATGGATATTTTTGTGTCTCAACTGAAACTAGAATTATCAAACATAAAACTTCAAAATAAATCAAGAAAGAAGTAGAAATGAATATATTTCATCCAACCGGAAAATTAATTATGAGTAGTTATCCTCTTGGTAAAAAGAGAATCCAAGAAAGAATACATAATATTCCATTTTTATAGAAAAAAACTTTCATACGGAGGTGACGTGCATCTATTGGAACTATGGAGACTTCAGTGATAATTAATGCATCGGTGGATCAGAGGTAGAATACTCGCCAACCATGCATATGGTTCGGGATATGACCTTAGGCCGACACACTCTAAACTCTCTCTCTCTCTCTTAGCTGGTAGTCAGTCTGGTGAAAAAGGAAGACTTGGCATGAGGCTGGCAAACTCATCCCGTAAAAGACACCAATGCTACTGAAACTTTAAGCGCTTAAAGCCCAACTTTCCACTCGGAAAGCAATGGATTAAAAAATATTTTGAAAAGTATACACATTGTGTCGTATTTTGGAGTACACTTCTCAGTGATCAGTAGAGTCAGAAATACAAATACAGGTTTTCAATTGAACACATAAAATTTAATTAATCAAGGCAGAGCTTTCAATTTCACCCCAACTCACACATGCACCCCAATACAGTTTCTGATATTATTTTCATTTGCCTTTATTGGCTATATGTACTCTATTATTCATGGATTTATAACTGTAGAGCCTGAAGAAGAAGTTATCGAAAACAAATGTTCGCTCAAAATCTTGTTTTGATTTCAATATGGGGATATTTCATTTACTGAAATTTTAGTTTAATTTTAAGTATTAAGGGAGACATATAGAAGATTTTTACAATGACAGAGTAAATGCTATAACTTACTCTTAAGGTTGAGAAGATATTAATGCATGTATATTGTATCACAGTGATTAGTGCAAGCTGTAGAGTAAAAGTATTTTTCAAAATAGAAATGTTGTAGGAAGATGAAATGAAGTAGAGAGGAATTTGAGAAATTAGCGAAGATTTGGGGACGTTGTTGTACACGTTGATAGTGTAGATGGATCCTGAAAACTTTCTGAAATTTCTGTAAACATATTCATATTCTACTGAAAGATGACTTAGTAAGAACAGAGATAAGATATGAAGGCTAGTAAAATAAATCAATTTCATTTAAATTTACTTTACTGCAATAAATCTTAAAAATAATGATGTGAGTGGTCAGTAAATACTCATACTAACCAACTGTACTAGTTAGTCACATCGAAGTGGTTGAAAATAGACATTTTGCTAGTTTAGTGAATCACTGGAATCATTCAGCAGTATACAATATGATGTTGACATTACAGGGTAGGTTGATTAATGGAGAGAAGTCAGGTTTTCTGGCAATAAGTAAACATAATATAGACTTAGATGCAGTGAAAAACTGGAATTTTGAGACTTTCTTGATGGATATAAATTTAAAAAGGACATATACTAAAGTATAAGGCGTGATTATTGATGCATTCGTAAGGGAATCGTATTACACTGATGTGATATTCATATTGTCATGAGCGGGGATCGACTACGTAAAAACTTATACCGTATATTATACTTAGTTCCATAATTCTACTTCATAGTTAAAAAGAAATTTTGTAAAATGGCATTCAGTGCTAACGAAGTTGATTTATACAATTCCTTTGATCAACGGAAATGAAGCAAATTCATGAAAATTGTAAATAAAGATTGCTGGTTCTTCAACTTCTCTAATTGTGTGTGTATAAAACTTACTTGAGCCATCGTCAAATGTATGCATACCTTCTAGATGATTAAAGTGTTAAAGGAATTTTAGTTTCGTTTATTATGAATTAACGAACTGACTGTATGACAAATACAGATTAAAATTTCAAAGTTAGTGTTTTTGGACGCCTGTTACTATGCCGTCTGGTTACTTGGTAGTTCAATGATTAACTCCTATGATTAGAAAAAGGTTAAATTCTGAAGAGGTCTAACTTTTGGCTATCCCTTAGCTAGTGTGATGAGAAAAAGTGTATAAACTACTTAGAATAACATTCACATTTCATGGAAAAAGGTTATGTCAAGGCGCAGAATCAAATAATAATGTTTTATAGTATTTAGTCATGTTTGATTTCCATCTGTCACTTTAAAATGTATACAGAGGCGACGAAGTATCAATTGTTTTTCACAAATTATTCACGTGAACAATAAATCTACGGTGTCTGTTGCTAAGTTTACATTTCTTTAGCCATCGGCTAGTGGTGTGCATAAGTATACTAGTAAAGAAGCTCATCTCTGAGTGGTATTTATAGAATTGTCTTGAATAGAAGTAATGACAAATATTATTTCTACTATTCACCATTGCATTAGAACAGCAGTGTTTCGAATGAATAAAGCGACTAGTTAGAATTTTAAAGACTCTAGATATAATAATTGTTCGATCATGTTGTCCATTGTTTATTTATTTGATTAAATGGAGGATTTCATCATGAACTAATATCAGTTAGAGAACCACTGGAAAACCTGGAAGTACTGGACAGTTGTTCCGTTGGCCTAGTTTGGGACTCTTCATCAGTACGCACCTGTTGGGGTTCGAACCCAGAACTTTCTGGTTACAAGTCGAGCTCGTAGACCACTGAGCCAAACTAGTACTCCCAGGTTTTCCAGTGGTTCTCTAACTGATGTCAGCTCATGATGAAATCTTCCATCCAATCAAACAAAATCCCTACAAAGCCAATACTTCGAAGCTTATTTATTTGATCCAAACATGTGTACTGATTAAATATAACTAGCCAGAAATGATAAAAGAATGACCTTGTCAGAACGATTAGTTTTCTAGTTGTTGATTTGCTATTCAGTGGATGATCCCTAATTGTTTACATCATACTTCCATCTCATCTAATTTTCACCAGCATGCTGGGAACCCCTTTGATAACGTTGCGAAATATATTTAAATGATTCTTAAATACAGTAAGATATATACAGTGCCTAAGAACTGCAAATTAGGATAAAACTAACGTTGATTCTCCGTTCATCTGATAATGTTTGATAATGGAGATTACACATTCAATATTTAAAAAAAGAACATCTGTTAAATAATTATAGTAGAGCTAACATTAACTAACTGAAAACTATCCCCCCCCCAAAAAAAAACAGAGATAGACAATACTCTTTTGCCTTTCCATCCCTCTGTGTACCAATGGTTGATTTATTCTTGTTTAGTTGAATACGATGGAAAAAAAGCAAGCTATGAAGAATTGAAACGGATCTTAGATAAGCAATATGGTAGGTGTGCAGTTTGTTAATTATTATTGTTAACGCTTATATGATCATTTGTATTGAGTATGGGGGAAATATTCAAAGCGAAATCAACACTTTTAGTTCCATAGCACCACTTGTAATAAAGTCATATTTAACAGTGATATTGTCATTTGGGTGTAAGCTTGGCTTGATTTAAACATGTGTTACTTAGTGAGATACCAGTGTCAAATACTTCTGATAAATAATTTTCTAGTATTGGTTTGTAGAGATTTGATTGATTAGTTACAGGATTTCACCATGAGCTGAAATTGGTTAGAGAACCATTGGAAAACCTGGGAGTATTGGGCAGCTGTTTCGTCCTAGTTTGGAACTCTTCGGCAGTACGCACTCACCGGGGTTCGAACCCAGGACCAGGACCAGCTCACTGGCGACTGACCCTATTCAGGTAGGTAGTTACCTGGGGTTCCAGTGGGAAGTCGTGACCAGTAGGGTGCGGCAGGTCAGGTGTGAGGACAAATACTCGCCGAAGACATTGGCTAGCGGTTGCACTATATCGTGAATTGTCAGAAGTTAGAATTCATGGGCCATTGGATCGGGTCCCAGTGGCTTAATGGTATACGAGCTCGCCTTGTAACCAGAAGTCCTGTCGGTGGTGCGTACTGATGAAGAGTCCTAAACTAGGACGAAACATCTATCCAGTACTCCCAACTGGTTTTCCAATGGTTCTCTAACCAATGTCAGCTCATGATGAAATCCTGTAAACAAATAATTTTCTATTATAAATGTCGTTCTTTTTGAAATTTGATGGTTAGATTTTAATTTGGTGTGTGATGATAACTTAAGAATAGGAATCTTGTTGTTAAATGAGTTAGTTTGTATAACAGTGGCTCACTTGTAAAGTCACTTAACTTTAACGCATAGTAAAACCTAAGTAACTAAGGGCAGAATTACAGTCCTGAGGCTTGTTCAAAGGACGCAGCAGTGGGATTGTAAGGAACTAAGTAGAACACTGTGGGATGATGAGTTACATACGCTGACATGCACTTTCCAGGTACGAATATCATGACATATGCTTTTGAACTTTGTAGTTAGACTTATTTCAGGTCATTATTATCAGTGCGTAATCATCTTCATCTGTTTACCTGTTATATCACACAAATCACTGCTTTTGATCGAAACATTGTGAAATTCATTTTGAATTATTCAGTCATCAACATAAACTGATAGTGGTGGAGCAATATTAATCGAGGTCAAAAATTTGAAATGTTGTGTTCTTGGATGAGTTAGCAGGCTTATTTTATTATATAAATATCGTCATATAGATGAGCTACGCAACACTTTGAGCATATCCTCGAAAAGGTTGATAGTAAGATGTAACGATCATCTAGTGACCTTTTTTTACAGCTGTTTGCTTTTGTCGATTTAGTTTTTTTGAAAAAATCCGCCTTGAAGTCGAACATACCGCCATAATTCAATTGTTTGAATATGAAACGATATGTCGCCTGTAAATCCCGTCATGATGTTTGAAGTTTAAATATGCATAATTACTAGGCTTCCTGTTTTGTCAATTTCTGAACATTTAATCGTATACTATTTCAGGTGAAGAATTCAACGAAATTACAGATTTTGATGTAGAACGTGAAAAAGTGAAGTTAGCAGAGCTTCAAGGTGAATCAATTACTTTGTAATTATTTTTAATTTTAAATGAGAAGTTTGTTTAATCGGTTGTTTGTCCAAGTTGTTAAGTTTGTTTTAGTTCTTGTTGTAGTCACCACTATTTCTCTGCTTGTTAACATCACACTGAGAAAGAAATAATTTGCAAGTAATGGTTGACTGATTGTCCTCAATGATTCCGAATCTGTCAGGCACACACGATTCTCTAAACTGATACATATTATGAGAAAAATTTACGGAAATGAAGGCATATAATTAGAAGTTTTATTGAAAGTAAACAGAATTAACTGGTAGAAATTGAGTTAAGGAAGCGAAATAAATAGAAATGAATAATAAGTTTAGAATTGAAAGGTTACAACTGACAGCTTCGTTATTATGATTATGCCCAGCATCGCATATGTCCTTTAAAACTTTTATTCACTTATAACGGTGATGCCAAAGATTTGTCCTTTTTGAACTCATAAAATAAAGGCTTCATCTGAAATTTTTCACAATTTTAACGGAATAATTATGTCTGATTCAAATTTGGGATTAAACCATCACATTATAATTGCTCACTTTTGTTGCAAGTGCAACATCGGGCTTCAAAGATACATCTCCATTTCATCCTGTCCCATGTAGTCCTCTTCAGCCAGCTCCACGATTGCCTATAGGCTGTCACCTCCTCCCACACAATAACTCCTCCACCTCATCCTCTGATCCACAACAAACTCGTCGTTTCCCAGTCGCGTTCCACTCGAGGACCTGTCTGACTCACGGTGTCATCCGACAATCTACTCAACGCGTGTCCCATCCATCGACATTTCCTGTGTCACATTCGTAGAGTGATAGGTTCTCGATTGATTCACTCCCAGAGTCTCCTACTGATCATTCTGTCTGACTGGCCATCTGATATTGAGTATGGAGGCAGCGAAGCAACTATTGATAAACGTCTGCAGTTGGCTGTTGGAAATACTTCTCGTGATGCGCAGTGCAGGTTTCTGACTCATATAGAAGGACTGACTGATTGACTGAGCTAGCATTGATGTTGAGAATCGGCGTTTTGTCGTTTGTGGTGAGTTCAGGAGATTGAGGCATTGATTTCAGAGTGATGAGGGTTTGTCTTGCCTTTCCGATTCTGGCTGGCTTTGACATCTTCTTGCATGTTGTCTGTGGTTTATAAGATGCGACCTAGTGAGATAAGTGGAGGAAGTGACCACTTACAAATTTTTCCCACTGATAGTGATTGGTGATAGTTGTTATTATTGGTTGGTAATAAATCGACCTAATTTTCCTGAAATACTACTTGTACTTTTACGTATTTCTCTCACCCCTCTGACGACCATGAAATCTTATTGGTTGCTCACTGTTTTAATTTCTCGGCGGATTTAGCGTCTTTAAAGATCATTTAAAGCAAATGTACACGAACGCTGTCAAACATTTTTCATTGTTGATACGAGACAATAAAAGCCGTCCACATCAACTGTCTGTCTGCTCTACTTGTCTTCTTGCGTCGCATTTTCAGTGGCATGCAGTCGTGTTGTTGTTGTGTTTGCTAATAATGGTTAGAACAATATGCTCGTGAATCAACTAGGTAGGGAATTTGTTAGTGAACTACGAAGTGTATTTTCGGTCATATCAGTTGGTTATCTTCATTACCTCCGTCTTCTCTATTTTCACAAGAATTCCTGTCGTCAGCGTCTACTTCTCCTGTCAACTGTTTGGTTTCGGGTTTTAAGTCTTCGAGCTTGTGTGACATTGGACATGAATGATCTACGAAGTCCTGATCTTCTGGAGTCTCCATGTGGGTCCAATGTACCTCTGTCTTCTCGCTCCTCATTCACGGTCTATGACATAATCGATAAACGTTTTGATTATTCCTAATTTCACAGTGGTTTATTGTTTCGAAGGACTTTTCAGGGTCGATGAATTCAGGTACATATTTGGCTGCCATTCTGTGCACTTGCAGTTGCCGTTTGATGCCCATATGTTTCTCTTCTCCTGAATCCATCTTGTTGCGGGTGGAGTTCACCAGTCAGTACATCTGTTAAGCTATGTCTCAAATAAAATATTTGTGGCATTATCACCAGTGTGGTTATCTCGTTCAGGATAATTTGACTTAACTAACAGACGAATTTATGTCAGTGTGCGGTTTTGCTATGCACTTAAAGCGTAGAAATGATAGGCTAGTATTAGAAGACAAGAAAAGATAACAGTTTTATTTGGATCTGGTTACCTGTAAAAAATGCTACTAGAAGCTGTCTGCAGTTATACGTGAATGTATACTGTTTTGTCATACAATATCATACGCTGCACAGAAAACATTAAAAAATGATTTACTTTATTGTCAGATTTGTCTCTCTTTGCATCTTTCAATGTTGCTAATCAGTAGACACCTTATCTGTCGAGTTCACAGCTTAAAATTGTGCTGAATGAGAGTAGCTTCACCTACCAGACAGCAGTCCAATAGTGAAACATATTACCTAGATTTTGTAACTGTAAATATGAAAAATAAAGATTATTGACAGATATGTAGATCTTGAAGACATATAAAGCTTTACTAAAAACGAATTCTTGGACTATCCTGATATTCGTCTAATTTTAACGCTTTTCACTGAATCAGTAAACGAAAGTTTCCTAGCCCGGAGGCTGATTTCTAGATAAGAATTAAAGTCAAATTTAAACGAGAGAGATATCACTTTTTCAGTGTGGTAAAATATTTGAAAAAAAGTCTTTCGTTTTAACAGATGATATCATTAGAACTTTTGAAGTCATCAAGCACCATGAGTATCTTCCAAGTTCGCCGTATTCCGCAAATCAAACCATTCAGCTCTTTTTACTAAAGAGAAGTGAGAGTTATAGATTTTTCAGAGTCAACAGGGTTTGCAGAATATTAGATGAGTTTATTAAATATGACAGACTGTGCTTATAATTATATCAGTACATATGAGCAATATATTTCCCTCAAAACGTTATTCAGTTGATAATACTGTCTCACTGTGATATGTGTTGAACAAACGTGTCTCATATGAAATTATAGGTTACCAGAGTAGCTTATGCTTATTCTTACTTTAGTAATACCTACGATCTTTCTGTTTGAAGGCTACTGATAAGCTGTCACCACCGAATAATCCGCTTGTATTCATGTTGTATATACTGAAGATCAGATGGCCGGAAAGAATCACCAACAAGAAACTATGGGAACAAACAAAACAAGAACCAATCGCCCAACAAATATTCAGGAGAAAGTAGACATGGATTAGACACTTGCTGAAGAGGCCGTTGGGTGACATCGCGCGTCAGGCCAGTGCTCGAGTGGAACCCGAAAGGGAAGCGGCGAGTGGGACGTCCAAGGGTGACATGGAGGAGATCGTGTGAGGAAGAGTTGAAACAGTATGGAATAAAATGGATGCAGGTGAAAAGTACAGCAGAAGACAGAAGCAAGTGGAGACGTGCAGTTGAAGCCCTATGTTCCACTAGGAACCCAAGGGAACAATAATAATATAATAATTCATGTTGTATCATCAATACTATAACATTTTTTGAATTCTAGTTGTACTTAAATCTCTTCCTGAAAATCATCATAACACTGATTTGTCTATATTCACTTTCTATTTTAATGAATAAATAGACAATCTGAAACTAAAGAAAAAGGAAATGGCCGGTATACGAGATCAGTTGAAATTGGAGCAAAGTAAGAAGCATTTTTACATATATTTATCAGTTCACTTTCGATAGTTATTCACATCACAGATATTTAGATTGCCGCCAAGACCCTTTGATACTAATCAGTTGAGTACATTCAATTTATTCTGATGTGGTTGCGTTCTCTGAGCTGGATAGTAAATTGCGTACAAACACTATTCAAGAGAGTCAGGAATCATAACAGCACTCCCACCCTAAAGAAAATTGAAGAAAGATATCTCATGGACGTCTTCCAAAAGAATGGATAAGCACGGAATTTCACCAAAAGACATATACCCCCAAGCCAACCTATCAAACCAAAAGAAAGCACAAAGAAAGTCGCCCTGACATATATAAAGGATATATCAGAAACCACTGCATGACTCGCCAAACCTATAGGAATTGACGTCGCACACAAACCAACAAAATCACTTCACTCAATTCTATGTCAACCAAAAGACTCAACAGCGAAAGAAGATAAAACCAACATCATCTACAAAATGAATTGTAACAACTGCGAAAAACACTACATTGGCCAAAATGGACGCCCTTTTCGTCTTCGTATCCATGAACATAAGCTAGCTGTCAAAAGACATGACATCCACTCCCTCATATCACTACATACAGACAACCACGGGCATCAATTCGATTGGGACAATGTTCAAATATTAGACAGAGAAAACATCAAGAATGCTAGAGAATTTTTTAGAAGCTTGGGATTCCAGTGAATCATCAATCAATAGACACGTCGAGATTGACAAAATTTATCAACCGATAAGAAAGAAACCTAACACACAAAGGGTCAAAGTTCAAGTCAAAGAAACAATCAATTCCAATACAAGTAGCCTAGAGGGTGTGAAAACACACAAAACAACCAATCACGTCCAGGGTCACCGGGAGAGATGATTAATAAACTCATGGAAAAATCTAAAAGCTCACTTCAAATTGAAGTATGCGCTGAAGATGTCACCTAGTAGGGTGATGAGAGCTTCGCAAATTAACTATCTAGCTCAGAGAACACAACCACATCAAATTCATCCACCTGAGCTACAAATCTTCTCCATCAAATCTACATTCAATTTAATATGGGTAATACCTTAGTCATAAATGAGTGCCGTTGTCAACTTTGATATATGCCTAATATCATACAAACTCGAAGATCTACAGGAGAAATCCAACAAGCTGGTAGAAGAGAAATCAAAGATGCGACTTCATGTGTACATAGCGAAGGCGGCGTAGATGAAGATATTTGACGGATAATCATCCTCGACGGGGTTAAGCTAGCGGAAGTCATTACTTTCACTAACCTGAGTAGTATCATTTAAACTATAGACGGCACGAATGAGGATATCAAAGGTAGGATCGAAAAAGTAAGAGAGACTATCATCAATCTGAAATCATTGTGGAAATCTCCCGAACTCAACATGAACAACAAGATTCGGAGTTTTAACACTGATATCAAGTCACTGATTGTATATATATATATATTTTCCTTCACGTTCCCCAGTGGAACATAGGGCTTCAAGCTAGAGGCTTGAAGTTTCTGTAGCAGTGTTTATTTTACAGGATGGGGTTGCTAGCCTCATGCCGAACCTTTCCTCTTCACCATTATTATTTCTGGCTTGGCGAGGTAAAGGAGTGCGTTGGTGGCCGGGGATCGAACCCCGGACCATGTGCATGGTCGGCGAGCGTCCTAACCGCTATGCCACCGACTCCACTGATTGTATACGGTACAAAAACTTCGAGAACGTGTCAGGAGAAACATTTTCAGCAGTCTGCTGCAGGCTTTCAATAACAACTGCCTTCGCTCCATTTTAAAGTTTAGATGGATAGAAAGAATTAACAACAAGTAACTCTGGTAACGAAACAATCAAGAACGTACTGTCTAACGAATATGTCGAATTAAATGGAGATGGATCAGGAACCCGTTGAGGAGACCTTTGAGTGATAGCAAGCGCCAGAACTTCAAGTGGAACCTAAATGAGAAACGATGAGTAAGGTTATGTATGGTCCGAGGATGATATGGAGGAGAACGTATGAGTAGGATATGACAAAATATGAGCAATCGTGAAGACAGCTACAGAGGACTACAAAGAGTGGAACAAAGAAGAGGTAGGCCACTAAAGACCTATGTTCCACTCAAAATTCAAAGGAATAATAAAATATATAAATAAATATAGCCTAATTTAAGAGGTACTTTGTGAAAACGCTGTAAACGTTACAAATCTTTCCATAGTTTGGTTTGTAAGGGTTTGTTATGTTTTTACGAGTTGATCACGGATTGATATCAGTTAGAGAACCATTGAAAACCAGGGAGTACTGGACAGCTGCTGTTTCATCCTAGTTTGGGGATCATCGGCAGTACGCACCCACTGGGATTCGAACCCAAGACCTTCCGGTTACAATTCAAGCCAGTATACCATCAAGCGACAGTGGTTGGGGTAGCGCTAAATCAAGAATTGGTATAAGTTAGAATTCATGAGCCACTGAATCGGGTCCCAGTGGCTGAATGGTATACAAATCTTTATTTCATATATGTTTGGTTTACATTTGTCAGAAGAACCAGACTATTAACTATCTTAAATTTGGTAGAAATAAATGGTACAGTGTAACTGACAGGAGTGAGCAAAACTCAAATAAAATTGATGAAAGGGAGTCCCAAGCATGACCCAAGCATCCTAAAAGAAAGTCAATGTATCAGCTTTTTTAATATCTGCCTCATAAATTTCACATTCATAAATACATTGCCTTGTTTGAAATTCATATCAGTATATGTCACTGTCATTAAAAGCTGTAACTAATATTTCATCTAACCATTTTGTTTTGTCATTATTATTTGCAGTTACAATTCAGGATTATATAGACGAAATTAAAGCACGAGGAGATGCACTGCGGACAAACATTTCGGTAGATAGGAGTAAGTTAAATTATTTTGTTCTAAATAAATTTGTGGGTTGGTACATGCATATTATTGAAAGTAGTTGATTCTGTTACATAAGAAGTATCGAAAAATGGTATTTGGAATCTTAATAGAACATTCTGAAGGTGGCCAATTCATTAACTAAGTCAAACTATTAAGGCTGTATATGATTTGTAAAGTAATAGTTTGGTCCATGTACAGTCGATTAGTGGAACATAGTTGAACAAAACTTACTACAAGAGACTATTTGTATCCGGCTGCTTGTCTGCTCTGATTTCTTGGAGCTGGAAGCTGAAAAAAGAGACGTATGTATGTGAACTTATTATTACTGTATTACTATTCTCTTGCGTTACAAATTGAACATAAGGCTTCAAAGATACATCTCTGTTTCGTCCTGTCCCATGTAGTTCTCTTCAGCCAGCTCAACGATTGCCTATAGGCTGTCACCTCCTCCCACACAATAACTCCTCCACCTCATCCTCTGATCCACAACAAACTCGTCGTTTCCCAGTCGCGTTCCACTCGAGAACCTGTCTGACTCACGGTGTCATCCGACAATCTACTCAACGCGTGTCCCATCCATCGACATTTCCTATGTCACATTCGTAGAGTGATAGGTTCTCGATTGATTCACTCCCAGAGTCTCCTACTGATCATTCTGTCTGACTGGCCATCTGATATTGAGTATGGAGGCAGCGAAGCAACTATTGATGAACGTCTGCAGTTGGCTGTTGGAAATACTTTTCGTGATGCGCAGTGCAGGTTTCTGAAGGACTGGCTGATTGACTGAGTAACCGAGCTAGGATTGATGTTGAGAATCGGCGTTTTGTCGTTTGTGCTGAGTTCAGGAGATTGAGGCATTGACTTCAGTGTGATGTCCACATCTTCTGGAGTCTCCATATCGGTCCAATGTATTCCTGTTTTTTTTATCCCCTACAATCTATCACATAATCGAGAGGAATTTCATGGATAATACTTGGTGGCGTTGTATAAGTGAATTAACCTTGAACCCATCATAAAATGTTTCATTAACATAATTCAAGGATAGCTCAGAAGAATTAAAATTAAGACGGCAATGAAAATATAAGTTTGCAGATTTAAAACACATAAAATGACAGAATGTTAGAACCAGTTAAATAAACAAAGACATATTACACTCAGCGTCAAATACGGGTAATGCAACAATGGATTTTCAAAAACTCAAGCAGTAATACCTCAAACCTTTTATCTGCATTATAGCACATTCACCTTAATACACTCAAAACCAACAGTTTAGACCATTTTGTTATCAGTCATCATTTTAACTAATCCACACCAGTAGATAATGTGGAATTTACGTAATAGCCACTTTAATCGGTGACTTGACAAAAGTCTACTTAAGTAGTTTATCTTCATTATCCGATACTGTATACTGTCTAGTCCTTTGTCCGGTGCAGACTGAATTCTATCAGTCAGGTTTGCAATGTGGACACCATTCTAGGTAGCTCACCATCATGGTGCACATTGATTTGATGATATTAGATGGTTGGAGGCAATCGGCCACAGGAAGACTTCCAACTAGGTTTCGTCCTAGTTAGCACTCACCTGTCAGCAAGGCGTATCACAATAGTCACTAGTGTCCAGTCAAAGTATCCAGTAGAGTCCTACAGGAGGTCAATGGCGAACTCGAATAGCTCAGTGGTAACTTCTCTGACTGCAGCATTGAGTGACGCGGGTTCGAATCTCTGAAGGGACATGAGTTCCTTCAAGTTTGCAGATACGCCTTGCTGGCTGGTGAGTGCCAACTAGCACGAAACCTAGGTCCAAGGCTTCCTGCCAATTGCCTCCAACCATCTAATATCATCAAGTCTTGAAGAATATCGTTTGACATGCGGTCACAGCCTGAATCTGAAATAGATAAAGTCATATAGGCAATATGTTTGGTTTTTTGAAATTATTCAGGAATTGTGGTATCACCAGAAAACGATATCAGTTGGTGAAGGGTGAATAATTTTCGATATGAATTTCTTAACACCTAATAGACATCCACTAGCAATAAAAATGATGCAATTGACGCATTCTTTCATTCACAAGCGTAAGACCACAGAAGCTTAACAAAATTGTTAGATCAATGAGTTGGGAGAACAGGCAGACAAGCTAGAATTTTGGGTGAACACATTGGAGACGAGTGATGAACCAACAATAAACAACATCAAGTACCATCAGTAGAAGTCTGTTTTATTTACTTGGATAGCAGCATATGAACTACTAGCTGTAAGAATGAGGATATCAAGACAAGCCAGGATGAGATAGGCGGGGCAAGAGTGGCGTTCATCCTACTAGGATCAATCCTGACGACTATGGGACTCAGTGAAGAAGGAAGATCCGGATTTTCACAATTAATGTCAAGTCACATCTACTTTTTGCTTCAGAAACTTGGCGTGTGCGTTACTTTAACTCATCATTATATTTGTTGTCTGTCAGACGTTGAAGTTATATTCAGTGTGTGTCTCATCTGTTTGTTTGCATTTTGTGGTATTCATATTTCTCTCACACTACTGAATATAACTCCCCTTTTCGTGATACTTATACTCTGTTGACCATAAATACGTTGATGCGTCATTCATTTGTCTTATCTCTTCTCAAAATGACTGTACATTTTATAGGCTTTCAGTTCACAATGTTAACTAGCGGACTATTATCCCATCTTATACTTGTACCCTGATACAATTTCGTGAATTTATAACTGTAAAGCCTGAAGAATTTACTGAAAACAACTATTCTGTCGAAGGTCATCTTGTTCTGATTTTACAGTGGAGGTATTTAAATTAAAAGCAGTTCTGACAGGTTATCACAGACTTTCATCAACATCTTCCTTTTTTAGCTCGATATTAAAAATTAGAAGCTGGTCGGTAGGATAAGCAACAACAAACTCTAGGAACGCAACAAAAACAGTCAAGAACCTGTTACTTAACAAATATATAGAACGTAGTGAAGATGAATTGGGTATACGCTGAAAAGATATTTATGTGATATCCCACTCCGGCCTCTCAAGTGAAATTAGAATAAGAAGTATCACGTTAAATGTGCAATATAAAAATACTATGATTATAGAACAGAAAATAAATTAAGGCCCAATGCTACACCCGGAATTCTGAGGAATAAATAATGTAGTGATAAAAACTGTAAGCATTCCATTTGTACAAACACACTGTCGTTTCCGGAACAAACTTTAATCGTTTGTATTATAACAGGTGATATTTGTATATATATATATATAACTACTTAAATTTATAACAACATTCTTTATTCTCGAAAAAAATATATATGCAGAAAAAATGTTAGAAATACGACAAAGAATTGTGGGAATTGATAAAGAGTTGAATAGTAAAACAAGTAAATTATTTCGGAATTTTTTCCCTACATTTTGTTTTATCTAATTTTAAAACAATTAGTCCCTTTGATAAATTTGAATAAGGCATTAAGAAGACAAATTTCGCGAGATAATATCATTTCGTAGTTTCTTTACAACCGCTTTACAACTAACATGGTTAACAATAATAAAATAAAGTTCATGACAATTACTCAGTTAAATAAAAAACGAAAGTACATACTGATGACCAATCATATTTAGATAGGTCATGTTGTCCATGGTAGGCGGAGATTGAAGTCTATTGTTTTTTGTACACACAGTTTAGGCTGTATGTGATTAATCCAAAGTGCTTCCATCACCTTCAGTAACTTTGAATTAGAGTTATGTGAAATAATTGTGAAACAGTCATTAATATTGATTTTGTGACCTGATATTAATAAGTGTTTTGCAATGGATGATGCTGGATTTCTATTCAGATTACTGGCATTGGGATTTTCTATATGATTTAGTAGCCATTTTGGAACATGTTCTTTTCGAAGACATTGGAACATTCTGTTGGTTCTACCTATATAGGTGTCATCGCAGCTGCAGGTGAACTTGTAGATACAGTTTGAAGTAGAGTCTATAGAATTTCGTCCTTTAATCGTAGGTACAGGGATCGAAAATGTTCGGCATGTGAGAAAAAGAGATGCGGCGTAGAATGTGCGTTTGATGGCTGACCGAAGTCTTTGAGTTAGCTGTCAACTGCATAATCTGGTCACCCTTGAATGGTAGGTTAATAAAGATAGCTTTCTTTGGTACAAAAGCTGTCTTTTCGAGATGTGGTCTTTCTTTACTGTGACAAGTGATAAAGTTTTCTGGATAACCATTAGCTAATAAAACTGAATGTATATGTCGAAACTCATCCATCACTGTGTCACTCGTGCATATTTTTCGGGCCCTTGAGAACAAACATTTCACTAGGGAACGTTTATACTGGATAGGAACAAAACTGGTAAAATGAAGATATTGTCCACTCCATGTCTGTTTACGAAAAATAGATCTCTGAATCATTCCATCATCTCTCCTAGTCATAGTAATATCCAGGAAACCGAGTTTGTTATTCGATTCGAGTTCGGAAGTCACTCGAATATTTGGATGAATATGATTAAATAGGGTAATAAAGTTTTCAATAGATTTACTATTATTACCAATAATGAGAGTATCATCTACATAACGTTAATACAGCATAAATTCTCCAAGTATGCCTTGCATTTGTCTCTCCAATTTCGACATGAAAATATCTGCTAACAGGAGCCCAAGAGGGCTACCCATCGCAACACCATCGATTTGTTTGTATGCCTTTTCTTGGAAGGTGAATCTAATATTTTCTGTACACATTAAGATGATGTCTCTGACCTATCTAAATATGATTGGTCATCAGTATGTACTTTTGTTTTTTATTTAACTGAGTAATTGTCATGAACTTTATTTTATTATTGTTAACCATGTTAGTTGTAAAGCGGTTGTAAAGAAACTACGAAATGATATCATCTCGCGAAATTTGTCTTCTTAATGCTTTATTCAAATTTATCTAAATTTGTTTTTCCAATAAGTTCTAATTAAATTTTTTTGAAGAAGTTACACACATGCTGATGTAATGACTTATGAAAAGCTATGCGGATCTTTGATAAAATTTCTTTGGTATTTTCTTTACTCAAGTAAAAAAAGATTTAAAAAACAAACTGAATAAGCTGAAGACGAAACTGCGAAATGAAGTGGATGATATAAGCGGTATTTACTGTCATTATATATCAGTTCTCTTTTACATTTCTTTTAAATGACGCGCTTAATTTAAAAATAAGGTATTCTGTAGTTTATTTACAACAGACTGTGTGTACATGTAGTTAGTAGTTAATGAATTTTTGTTGTAATAGATTGAAGCTGGCGTTTGACACAATATGTTCCAGTCTCCTTGAGGATACCATTACCCACTGTGGATGCAACAGCATACAGCTGACGATTCCTCATCTCAGAATCTAATGCTAATCACCATCAACAAAATGAAAGTAGACAACGTTGAAGAGAATGTACTAGGAGCAGGCGAATCAACCAAGACCGAAGGTTTCGCTCTAATACAATCAGTCAAGGAGAAATGTAAACCAAATTAAACAGATAAACCTGCTGTTGCGGAGAATTACAACGTGATTTGTATTTTATTTACAGAATCTGTTGAGATATTTGACTAAACTGACTGAAGCATTGCAAATAACCAGCCAATAAATAAAATATATCTTAGCATATTCCGTAAATAGTGTCTTCTTGCTATTTGAAGGCGGGGGTAGCCTATGAAAGTTCCCGTGAAGAAAAGGGGACAAAAGTAGTTCGGTGAAGAGAACTTACCTATTACGTGACGTCATCGTTGGAAGCTGTTTATGTATATATATATGGTTTATTCTCAGCTTTGTTATCATGGAATGATAGATGAATGCCATCCTGACGTTGCTATTATAGCTGATATGATACGATTTTTCCTGTCTGTTCTATTCGCGTTAATATATATGCCTTTCAATATACATTATAGCTTTTATATAATATCCTTTATATATATGACTTAGATATTTTGTGTTATGCTGAGTTTTGTGAGAACAGTTTATTGCCTTTTACCACTGATAAAAAATTGTGATTATCTGTATCAAGGATGACACTTAATGTATCAGTCAGACGTTTTACTTTCTTGTTAAGCTACTTCTCAAACGTTCATAACAATTGCAAAAACACACCGGATTTGTATATATATACAAAACAAATATAAATTCTTACTGTGGAACTCCTTTAAATGATATATTCCTACTCCATGAAAGACGAAAATTGATTGTCAGCTATTTCTGCATTCATGACATCTTCAAGCCTGATTACTTCTCAGTTCTTAGCTGTTTGTTTCAAAATAAGCCTTCAGTTAAACATATGTATACAAATGGTCTCATCATTAAATCATACGGTGCACAATTTTGTGTTTCAGGTCTACTAACTGATATGAGGACTGAACAACAGAAATCAGAGAAGAAATTACTTCAAGCTAAAGGTTAGTTAAATAGGATACAGAATCAACAGAATAAATCCAATTGATTCGTTTATTTCAATCTGTTTAGTTCATTTCAACCGTTTTAAATATATTACTAATTGACTAAATAGCCTAACAGAGTCACTGATAATGATGAGATAATAATTTTAGATTGGTCAAGGAGGGAAAGCGCAACGCATGTAAAAATAATAGTTTTAAAATAAGTCATTTTTCCTCTATTATATAATTAGAAGAAAAAGACCGCTAAACATTTATGAAGTCTTCATTCTGATGTAGTTTTGTTCTCTGAGCTGAATACTTAATTTGCGAAGCTTTCATCACCCTACTAGGTGACATCTTCAGCGCATACTTCAATTTGAAGTGAGTTTATTAATCATCTCTCCCGGTGACCTTGGACGTGATTGGTTGTTTTTGTGTGTTTTCAAACCTTCTAGGCTACTTGTTATGTCATTGATTGTTTCTTTGACTTGAACTTTGACCCTTTGTGTGTGACTATTCTTTCTTATTGGTTGATAAATTTCGTCTATCTCGATGTGTCTATTGATTGATGATTCATTGGAATGCCAAGCTTCTAAAAATTCTCTAGCATTCTTGTTATTTCCTCTGTCTAATATTTGAACGTTTTCCCAGTCGAATTGATGCCCGTGGTTGTCTGTATGTAGTGATATGAGGAAGTGGATGTCATGTCTTTTGACGGCTAGTTTATGTTCGTAGATACGAAGACGAAGAGGGTGTCCATTTTGGCCAATGTAGTGTTTTTCGCACTTGTTACAATTCATTTTGTAGATGATGTTGGTTTTATCTTCTCTCGCTGTTGAGTCTTTTGGTTGACATAGAACTGAGTGAAGTGACTTTGTTGGTTTGCGGGGTGTAGGTGGGAGTGCTGCAATGAGTCCTGGCTCTCTTGAATAGTGTTTTTATGCAATTCCTTTTGTGTGTTATTGTATTGTTGCTGTTGTAATTAAGTATTTGATCTGTGTGAGTTGATTTTCTTTAAACTTGGGTTTCTAATTCCCTGTGGATGTCGTTGAAGACGTTATTTATTAAGTTGTGAGTTTTTTCTAACTCGTTTCTTTTGATTATTACAAATGTGTCGTCTACGTAATGTGTCCAAATCTTGGGTTTTGATCTTTGGTAGGATTATGTTTTCGAGCCTTTGCATCACTGCTTCTGCACTGCAGAAAAAACTCACAACTTAATAAACAACGTCTTCAACGACATCAAATTCACAAGAGAATAGGAATCCGAGAACAAATCCCATTTTTGGACGTATTAGTGAAGCGAACTACAACGGGGGAATTAGAAACCCAAGTTTATAGAAAATCAACTCACACAGACCAAATACTGAATTACAACAGCAACAATCCAATAACACACAAAAGGAATTGCATACAAACACTATTCAAGAGGGCCAGGACTCATTGCAGCACTCCCACCCTAGAGAAAATTGAAGAAAGATATCTCATGGACATCTTCCAAAAAATGGATATCCACGGAATTTCATCAAAAGACGTAAATCCCCAAGCCAACCTATCAAACCAAAAGCCCTTAAAGAAAGCACAAAGAAAGTCGCCCTGACATATATAAAGGATATATCAGAAATCACTGCATGACTCGTCAAACCTTTAGGAATTGACGTCGCACACAAACCAACAAAATCACTTCACTCAGTTCTATGTCAACCAAAAGACTCAACAGCGAAAGAAGATAAAACCAACATCATCTACAAAATGAATTGTAACAAGTGCGAAAAACACTACATTGGCCAAAATGGACACCCTCTTCGTCTTCGTATCTACGAACATAAACTAGCCGTCAAAAGACATGACATCCACTTCCTCATATCACTACATACAGACAACCACGGACATCAATTCGATTGGGAAAATGTTCAAATATTAGACAGAAGAAACACCAAGAATGCTAGAGAATTTTTAGAAGCTTGGCATTACAGTGAATCATCAATCAATAGATGCGCAGAAGTCACCTAGTAGGGTGATGGAAGCTTCGCAAATTAACTATCCAGCTCAGAGAATACAACCACATCAAAATCATTCACCTGAGCTACAAATCTTCTCCATCATATGGAAGTCTTCATTGGCTGTTAAATTTAAATTATTTCTTTCTAATATTTTCTATGAAAAAGATGGTGAGAAAACATTCACTGAAACATAGGCCACATTGAAAATGTTCTGCAGAGCTCGATCTGGGTGTGAAAATAATGCAAAGTGCTTTGATGTACATTATCTTATCAAACGTCTTAGACCTCATCTTTCGCTATGTCTACAGAATTGATCAAATTTTGTATGTTAAAGTGAGAAACAGATCGCAATTCTGTTATTACATTGTCCAATACATATTGACTACTCAGACATTTTTCTTTTACATGTGAATACCTAGTTTGTAAGACTTCTATGTATAAGTGAGATATTCTCATCATTCCAAGTGTCTGGAGTATTTGAGGCTAAGTTTGGTAAATCTCTGAAGTGTTCTGATTTAACTACAAACTTTAATGAATTCCCTAAGCAGTCATTCATCACAATCTATGGCTACTTATATCTTCTTGACTGCCTAGTTTCTAGTAATAAAAAATAAAAAAATATCGTGAATTGGCAGAAGTTAGAATTCATGGGCCATTGGATCGGGTCCCAGTGGCTTAATGGTATACGAGCTCGCCTTGTAACCAGAAGGTCCTGGGTTCAAACCCCGGTGGGTGCGTACTGCCGAAGAGTCCCAAACTAGGACGAAACAGCTGTCCAGTACTCCCAGGTTTTCCAATGGTTCTCTAACCAATATCAGCTCATGATGAAATCCTGTAACCAATCAACCAAATCCCTACAAACCAATACTTGAAAACAAGATATTTTTTGCATGCCTACCAGTATTTTCTAATTAGGAGTAATTGGCACATACACAGAGCAAAAACATTTTACAATGATCATTTTTTTAAGGAATGATAGTCCTAAGAAAAAAGCAAATAAAGCATTCCTGATGTCATCAGTTAACTTTCAGCAGTTCATTCAAGGCAACCCTGACAATTTCTTTATTTGTTGATTGTATTTCTGAATATTTTCGAATAGCGGAGAAGACAAAAATAAATGATAATGGAAAATTGAATATACAACAAAAGCAAGTAGAAATCGACAGAATTAAAAGTAAGTTATAGTTTATTCCGGTCGAAACTGTGAAGTGTTTCATCGTTCATTTAGTTTCTAAAGTGAAAAATATTCTGTTTAAATGGACAGGGGAAGTTTCTTGTTGATTATTGTTACTTAGTTTACTGATGATACATTTTACTTTAACATTAGTGGCGAAATTTAAAATGGGAAAGTGTGTAGGAATATTTTCACAAGTGAAATAAAATGAAGACATACAAATACATATGCAAACTATTAGCCCTTCTTTAATTACTAGAATGTTGTAACACTAGACGATTAGATGAGAATAGATAATTGAATTTATTTCAAGTTTGATTGCGGATTGATTTCACTTAAGGAACCATTGACCGGAACAGGCTGGATTTAGGAGAAACAAGTCATGTATTGATCAGATCGCCACATTACGGATCATCATTGAACAAAGCTTGGAATGGCAGTCACCTCTCTATCTCAACTTCATCGACTTTGAAAAGGCCTTCGACAGCGCAGCATCGATCGAGAGGTGATTTGGCAACTACTTCGCTACTACGGGGTACCACTGACAATTATACATCTCATCCAACAGCTGTACGACAATGCTGCACGCCAAGTAATCCACAACGGGAAACTTACGGAACCCTTCGAAGTGAGGACAGGAGTAAGACAAGCTGGCTGCCTACTATCGACAATGATTTTCCTGATTGCAGTGGACTGGATAGTGCGACAAACAGTGGGCAATGAGGAAACAGGCATAAAATGGACTCACATAAAGAACTTGGAGGATCTGGACTTCGCCGATGATATATGTCTGATTTCCCACAAACTGGAAGACATGTAAGTGAAAAGCAACAAGTTGGTAGAAGAAGCATCAAAGATAGGAAGGACTTCAGGTGAACATAGAGAAAACAGAGGTGATGAAGATTCCTGGCCAACAGCAACAGTAACTACAATAGACAACAATCAGCATAAATAGGATAAATCTGAAAGAGGCGACCTCCTTTACTTACCTGGGAAGCATCGTTTCAACTACAGGCGGAACTGACGAGGATATCAAAGCAAGAATCGGAAAAGCAAGACAAGCTTTCACTACTCTCAAGTCTGTGTGGAAGTCAGGTCAACAGCACTCAGTGTGAAAAATAAAATCCGGATTTTCAACTCCAATGTGAAGTCAGTGCTACTATACGGATCAAAGACTTGCACTGCGCGTCATAAAGAGCATCTCAAACAAACTACAGACCTTCATTAACAGTTGTCTTCGCTCAATACTCAAGATCAGATGGCCGGCCAGAAAAGATCAACAACAGAGATCTCTGGCAATGAGCGAACCAACCAGGAACCGATTGTGAAACAAATAGACAGGAAGAAATGGTGATGGATTGGCCGTACTCTGAGGAAACCATCAAGTGACATCACTAGACAAGCCATCGCTCGAGTGGAACCCGAAAGGGAAGCGGCGAGTTGGTCGTCAGTGCAAGGGTGACTTGGAGGAGGTCATGTGAAGAGGAGATGAAAATGTGTGGGCAGACTTGGAGCCAGGTGAAGATTCTAGCAGAGAACCGAACGCAATGGAGACGCACGGCTGAAGCCCTATGTTCCTCTAGGAATTAAAGGAAATAATAATAATAGTAATAGTAATAAGGAACCATTGAAAAAAGTGAGTTCTTGACAGATGACTGAGAAATGATTATCATTAAAAGAAAAAAGAAGAAGAAGGGAGAACGAACGAAGATGGGTTATGTAGAACATTACTCTACAAGTCTAAAGAAGGAATTAGGCAATGCTGGCGAAATGAATTAGACTGACCGCTATTGTACGTACAGTCTTGTATTTTACTTAAATATCACATCAGAATGTTATCGTAACTCTTCAAACGGCTTGACCTTACTTTAGATGTCATCTTGAAAAGTTTCTGTTTTAATGATGAATAGTGTGTAAGAGTTCAGCTATCCCTTCCTCTAATTTTTCCCTCTGACAACCATATTGGAAGATGATCCGGTTGACTTCTAGAAAAGATCTTACTGATAAGACTTATGTGCTTAGCTCTACAGGAGTAAATGGATGTATATATATATTTGTAGATGCTGCAGATAGTGGAATATCGCCTTTGACAGTTTGATGAACAAGAGATCCCACTGAGAAGGTGGGACGTAGACATGCATCAAAGAATATTTTTCGGACTGTTCTCCATTATCTGACTCATTTCTGGTACTTCTATCTTTTGCTGATTATCAATATTACATTAGTTTTATTCAGTCTCTTTCGATTGATCATATCAGACTAAGAGTTATGTGTGTCTCACTTATACACGGAAAATCTATTTTAAAATGCACAGATTTTCATTTTAACATGTACTAAGATAAAGTCGAAGCATACATATTTGTCACTTGTATTCAACTTATTTTTCCCCATTAGGTATGATATCAAACATCGAAAAGAACTTACAAGATTGGACGAATTACAGAAGTGAGAAATGAGTGCATTTATTTATTTTTTGTTGTATTTTAAAAAACCGGTGAAAAAATGTGGTTGCTATGGTATACACAGAAGTATTTAACATTGTTTCTATTTATTTATTGTACAAAATATGGTGTTTTTCTACTAAAATAAAAGGGGAGATTCTTATTATTGGCATCATGTGCAATAATAGAGGTCGTTTTTAGTAGCTCTAGTTGGATAACCATTTACTTCTGCAAACTTGCATCGTCGTGTTACCTGGTGTTACCACTTCATACCGGCTTCGACTCATATATTCTACATTAAATTAACTTACCGATGCAGCAGATTCCTACAAACTGTTTATATTTCTGCACTACTTATTTGGATTGTGACCACGCTTTAGTGTATTCTACCTTTCGCCCTGGCAACCAGAAGAGCACACGAAACCTCTCTATTCCTCACTCACCATATTCTACCTTTACTCAGTGCCTTTGTACTCACCATAGTTGTCACAATATACATCTCAACTCTCAACGTTTTGACTGATACCGTTATGTACACATAATATCGTTGCGTTTGTTCATATTGAGCATACTTTTGATACGATTTACGGAGTTGCTCTTGGTCTATTAGCCAGGAGTGTTCCTTAAAGATTTCATCATTTTCCTATAAGTCGTCTACAACAACTTTCATCTAAGTTGGTGGTATAAAACAAGCTGTCATCATTATTCTCACGTTGCAGTGGGGTCGGTAGACATAGTCCTTTTGCGTTTGTCTTTTCAGCTGACAGCATTCCAGATGGGGCTCGTAAGGTCTACGTGATTGTTGTGAAGACAACATTGATTTACTTTGAGACAATGTATAGGTTATCTAACCAGTGCTTAAGCATTCGCCTGAGAATTTTTGGAAATATATAATATGGCTTGTCATGAATAAGCAAGCGAAGTTTCTGCAAATCATGATAGTTAGGCGTGGTATGGTAGAGCTATGAAAACTGAAATGAATGAAATCACAGATGAATAAGCTGATCTCGGCGATGATTAGTACCATTATCACATAAATCTTGAAATCAAAAAAGGTATTTTTAACAGTCAGTGGAGGATATCCTGACTACATAACAGCGGAACTTGGTATTGCTGATCTAAGGATGTTGGACGTTTCACATGCTACATCTTCAATATCTACATCGAATAACTTGCGTTCTCTGACAAAACACAAAAAAATTAATCAAGTTTCATGGTGAATATTTACGAAGAGTGGTGAATTCATATACTGACCTCAAGGGTTTGAAAGCATTCAACTAATTTCGACACAGATGCTAGAATACCTCGCATGGATTGATTGAAAGACGAAAAGTGGTGATAAATTAACAAACTGGAGTGATTTCGATGAGGTTCAGTTTCAACAGAACAACATTTATTAGGGCTTCAGTAATTTCTGACAGAAGTCAATTAGATGGTGAGACTAACTGACTGGCTACAGTGTTTTTCACAGACAATTCAGAAACGAAATTATTGTGTACTTGTTCTCGACGTACTTCTTCATACAGTTTTTACTATTTATTTATTTAGCACCTCCCTTCAAAATTTCGATAGTACAGCCTGTAGTTTTGAATTGTTTAATATCTTCTATTATGTATTAGTTAATTCTGTCGGGTTTAACAATGGCTTTATCAAAAGTTGTATGATTTTATTTCCTATTGTATGTAATTGATAAGATGAAACGACTTCAGATTCGTACTCTGTGTAACTTGATAATTTATTCATATACGCTTTAGAGGCTGAGGGAGTTGAAGTTCCCGGATAGTAAGATGTGTACTAAATCAAGATCTGATACCCACAACTTCTATAGTATTCATTTTGCGCAGACCAAAGACAAAGCAAAACACCAAACTGATCGTCTGAATTACAAAGTATATTTCGGGACAGGTTGACTGCTTAACTAGCTAGGCATCGTGAACAAACAGCCGAACGTAACACGATGGCGTGTCAAATGACGTGGATACTTGACTGTGAGATTTCAGCTAAACATGTCGACTCAAACAATGGGGGTCAGAATCCAGTCTTGAGTGATGAATGCTGTGGCTAATAATTCTGAGGAATTATCTACTGCTACAACGCTATTATCCTCACACAACATCTTTATATTGCTTTAATTTTCGAATGAAAATAGTAGGAGAAAAGAAGTTTGTATTATCACTCCACATGCTAGTAACTTTATGCGACGATGTATTTTTGTAAACTTGTAGGATTAAAGAATTCTACTGATGCGGCAAAAGAAAGACTATTGGCAGCTGAATGTAAGTAGTTATTGGGAAAAAAGTGTAACGTGTATCGAATTCATTCAAGAGTACATATTAATTTTCCTTCTGAGTATATATATCACGTTAATGTTACTAAAATATTTCAAACCAGAGTCAAAAACACTGAAATTAAACAACTCTTCAATGCATTTGATTATGACTGTAGTTGAATCATTCATCACTTATGGTACTCACCTTATTAAGAATGCTTTAGAATGGCCTTTTATTTCAAAATAAATTAGCCCATATTAAATGCTTAAATAATTGAAAAAAAAAAAACACTTTCAAAGCATTATCCGAAATCTCTTTAATTTAATTTAATATTTCATGTTGATTGTTTGTAATGGACAGAAATGTTTAGTCTCTATTGACATGTCGGCTCTTAGTACGGAGTCTTCAACACTGTCTAAGGATTAACATGATGTCATTTGGTGGATGGTGATTTTATCGGAATTCCGGATGCATGTGTCATCCTATTTGGCATATTGGATTCAAATTTCAAGAAATTACAGGAAACTGTAAGTGTCACGAGGTGACGAGCCCTAAATAGGACGAAATGCGCATCTTGGATTCCACCGCTAGTCATCATCCACCGAATTAGGTCTGATATCGTTGTATGTGTCTCCATTACGTTTGTGAAGTACAAATTAGTTTGAAGCAAGAGAGATAAAAGGAATGTAATCTCAAAATAACTAAAAATGCAGATTCAGAATAGACTGAAGGATAACGTAACATTTCTACTAAGTAGTTAAGAAGTCAGTCCATGCTTAGTATACTAGAAAGGTTTAGTGGAGTAAATAGTTTCACAAGTGATTGAATAGCTAACGTAACGTGTTGAAAATATAACCATATTTATGTGTTGTTGGTTATTGTGGCATGAGAAATCAGATAGCCAGTAGAATGATTATAACCGTTTGTATTCAGTTGATTATTTTCGAATGATAATCAATTTTCCTTTTGACTGTCTTCATTATTGCACTGTACACGTTTGAAGATTATTTTCAAACAGGAAATAATGAACTTTGATTTGAATTTTTATTTCTGGAAACACGTAAACTCCATGCCTCTATTTTTAGTGGAATGAAATGATCTACCTATACTGACATTAGGGTTCCATAGAAAGGAAGGTCTGAAAAAATGATTTTGTTTGCTTGATTGTAGTTAAATTTCAAATATATATATATTAGTTTCTACATGTTACTAGATAGAAGCGTCCTTAACTTGTCGCCTTATTATGAGACGCATGTTGAATTATGTGTGTTGATAGTGTTATTTTATGTTCCGAAGTTCGGTTGTAGAACATTTCTATCTCATGCTTGAAATATGGGACACTGCTGTTTAGTGTCACATAAACCCACCCACAATAATCAGCATATTTCATGGTCTAGGCCATTTGTTACAGAACAGTCATATTCTTTAATCTTGCATAGTTTATTAGTCTATTTTACACACTGTTCAGTGTAAAAACTATTGGTGGTAGAGTTGAATAGTTTTAACAATACCTAGTCATGATATTAGATGGTTGGAGGCAATCGGCAGGAAGCCTTGAACCTAGGTTTCGTGCTAGTTGGCACTCACCAGCCAGCAAGGCGTATCTGAAAACTTGAAGGAACTCATGTCCCTTCTGAGATTCTAACCCGCGTCACCCAATACAGCATTCACGGACATTACCACTGAGCTATTCGAGTTCGCCACTGACCTCCTGTAAGACTGTATCGGATACTTTGATTCGACACTAGTGACTATTGTGATACGCCTTGCTGACAGGTGAGTGCTAACTAGGACGAAACTTAGTTCGAAGTCTTCCTGTGGCCGATTGCCTCCAACCATCTGATATCATCAAATTAATGTTCACCGTGATGGTGAGCTACCTAGAATGGTGTCCACATTGCAACACTGACTGATAGAATTTAGTCTGCACCAGACTAAGGACTAGACATTGATATAAGAATAAAACTTGGGTACTGTGGTAGAGTGTAATTCCATTAATTGGTAAATTTTATTTTGATAGAGTCTCACACTGTTAAACAGTAATATTTACTGATGACATTTTGAGCACAATTTATTGCTCAAAATAATATCAAGGTAATCACACAACTTCCTAAATTCATTTATATAATTCTAAGAGATATTTAGATTTTAATTCATCTCATCCTTTAACTGTTAAGGCAGGCTTAGTTTAGTGTTTAACAAACCGAGCAATGGCACTAAGTAGTACAAAAAAAGACCTAAATTATGAAATAAAACAGAGAGAAGAGGCGTTGGTTTTAAATAACAATCCTCTAAAGTTCATTAGGAAGATTGAAAAACGCCAATAGAAAAATAAAAAGAATTGTGAAACTAGTAATAATAAAATAAATAAGAGAGAATATAAGTCATCAACAGTTATACCGTATAAAGAGGGGACATCTGATACCCTACGTAGGATTCTAAATAAAGTACGAATTAGGGTGCCATTCAAACCTACAAACTCACTGAGGTAGGATAAGCTCTGTAGGTTGACCCAATTAGAGTAAGTAATATAATTTCCAAAGTACCTTGTAATGACTGTGAGGTCAGCTACATATGTCAGACTAGTAGGTCGGGAGTAGTCAGATTGTCAGAACATAAGAATTTAGCTAAGGTAAGAATGGTTGACCCAGAGAAGATAAGTAATTTAGAAAAAAGCTCGGCAATTGCAATGCATGCATTAACACACAACCACACAATAGGGTGGGAGAGGGTTAAAATTCTAAAAAGTAATCTAGGTAGGTGGAGAGAGAGGTTGATTACTGAATCCTTGTTCATCGAATCTACACCCAACACATGCAATAGGAATGAATCATCACTCATACCCGAAATATGGAAAATAATACTACCAATCAAATTAAGTGAAAAACAACGGAATTATATAAATGAATTTAGGAAGTCGTGTGATAACCTTGATATGATTTTGAGCAATAAATTGTGCTCGAAACGTCATCAGTAAATATTACTGTATAACACTGTGAGACTCTATCAAAATAAAATTTACCCATAAGGACTAGACACATCACACTAGTTACTAGTGTCCAATCAAAATATCTAGTCATGCTAGACGTTAAGGTTAGTCATGCAAAGTATTCATTTAATCAATAGTAAGTGGTACACTTGGATCGACACTTTCATAATTTTTCTCCTTTATGTGTGTATGATAATAGTTCTTAGAAGATCCAGTGTGTATTGACTATGATTATATTGAAACAATGTACACTTTGCCATCATCCAATTTTTTTTTAACTTTAATTTAGCTGTGATGTTGGAGAAGGCGAAAGCTGTAACCGACTTGGAGGAAAAGTTCGATCCGGGTAAATAGTGAGATAATATTTTTTCCAAAATATCGAAAGCACTCCTTTATTCTTTCTGTGAATTTAAATAAACGGGACAGATAATAGATTTATGTGTAATCACTAAAATTCAAGTATTTTGATCTGAACGCAAAAAACGAATAAGCTGGATAGTGTATTAAGTGTGTCTATCAGTTCAGCTGTAACTGAGGTGACAGTCGTGTTGAGCGTACTACTAGACACCTTTTTCAACGTGTCACTACTGAACATTTTCTGTCGTGACTTGGCAAAGGATAAACAAAAACATTCTGTAGCTCCATTTTGTCACATTTAGTTGATAGTGGTCATATATTGCAGGAAACGAAAGCATTCAAGGTAATTCACGTATCCCACAGAATCTTTCCAATAGACTTCGTGTTGGTCTACTGCACATAGCTGAGGTGATAGTCATTCAAACTATTAAGCCTAAACTATGCATTCGTACAGCCATTATCCCTCCATTAGCCTATTCAGACCTAATCAGCTGATGACTTCCTCACAACACCTTACTTATATTTTCAACCGCTCTCTTATCATCCCTTAGTCTTACGACATCTTTATTTAAATGTATTTCGTTTAATAGTACTGTTTCTCAATATTCTTGTTATCAAAGATCGCTTCACTTTTCCATCTTTTTTAGTGATAGAACCATTATTATTATCAATAATTGCCCAGTCTTATCATCCTGCTAACAAAACACCATGATTAGTTTATATTTTAATATTTATTTGCAAAGTTATGTATATTAGAGTTACTTCTGATGAGATCTAATTGAAAGCACTATTGTTCGCTTAAATGCGTTGTTCTTAATTTTACCATGGGAATATTTAATATTTCAAAATGTTAGGATGACGATATAAAGTTAAAGCAAAATGGGTAGTAATTACAAAATTAATTAAAATATTTAAATAAGTATCAGTATTGTAAATCGACCATTCTGCTACAATATAGATCTTACTATTTTATTGAAGAATTAATTCTACCTTCTTATATTCAAATCAAATAGAATTACTTTATTCAAATCGTACGAAAGTCATGATATTGCATAAGTCTTTACTGGTCAAAGTGCAGTACCGTAAAGGTGAGTCTTTGATGTAACAATCCTATTGTTAAGGCATTCAGATATATGCTTAGTTTGTTTCTGATGGGAACGTAATTTTGATATTGATCTCTTATAGGAATGAGGACGTATATTAGGAAACTAAAATAATTACAAAGTGATTGTTCGGTGTGAATTAGTAGTTGAATTAGTAGTGCCGTTAAAATACAAATCATTGTCATATGAGCATGGTACTCAAATGAAGTTTTATGGAGTTTATTGTTGTTAGCCATCTTTGAAAATACTGTGAAGGCTATTCCTATGTTTAATCCTTTAGTTACCACGTGGCAACTGTTCATAAAGTTGTTCATTATTCTTAAAAATACTCCTGTCCATCTAAATTTAAGATAAATCTGCTATTGCAATCAAGTAACAGTGAATGAATAACGTGGTTATTACTCAACATAAATTAAAGTGTACATATACAGATAAATTTAATTGGTGGATGGTGACTAGCAGTGGAGTCCAGGATGCGCAATTCATCATATTTGGGACTCGTCACCTGGATGTACCTGCATTCCCCAGTGAGTGATAATATTCCCACCGAGACTGGAACCTAGTGCCTATAGTTTCAAACGCCAAATCGTTATCCACTAGACCACTTGGGCCACGAGTGCCACCTCTAGTGCTCAGACATCGTCGAAGCATCTGCACAAGAAGCCAACATGTCAACCTAAGACCAAGCACTTCAGTTCATTCAATCGATGGGAAAATATAAAATTCAATTAAATATACAGATAAAGCTTTTAGTAACACATTTCCAGTTCTCCAAATCTATATTAGAGAACACAATTTTTCGCAGATATGTATTTTTATTAATTTACCAACAGACTTTACAATTATATAATAAAATTACTCAGCACGGATATTCAATACCAAGGTGGTTAAAAAAATTAAATTTCAGGCACATAAATTAGCGGATAATAATCAAGGTGATCATAATTATCAGTTGTTGATTTGGAAGAAACTGACTCGTTACAGGTGCCATCACATCAGTTAGGAAACCATTAGAAAACTCGAGAATACTGGATAGCCGTTTCATCCTAATTTGAGACTCTTGCTTATTAATCTGAAGCTCACTGGAGACTGGCTGCACAGAAGAAGAAGCCTGAAGTGCTAGTCTAACAAGTCGCGCAAGAGGACAGTTACTAGCTCATAACACTTGCTGGCGACTGCGAATTGGCAGAGGTTGGTATTCATAGGCCATAAGAAAGGGTCTCGGTGGCTGAATGGTCTACGGGATTGTCTTGTAACTGGAACCTTTGGGGTTCGAACCCTGGTAGGTGCGTACTGTTTGGGAGTCCTAAAATAAGACGGGATAGCTTTCTAGTACTCGCTGTTGGTGTCAGCGCAGGATCGTAAAAATAACTACAAAGACAAATTCATGCATGTGCTTGTATAATTTATATAGTCACTTATTGTAAATGTGTAAGCACAGTATGGTTATTTGTGGGGATATATGAGGAAAATAACTATTATACCATCAAGGTTAGACAAATAGTTTTCAGTTTTATGATTTCTCGTAAAACTAAGATTGATGTATGCAACTGTCACAAAGTTTGATAATAAATTTAATGACAGTAAATTTAACAGTACAATTGAAGATAATATGTACAGTTGTCCGGTGTCAGTGGGAAAGAAAATCATTGTAGGTTGAAGGTAATGGCCATGGGAAGGAAAGTGACTAGAACCATGTTTTCGAAACACATCGACTGAGTTGATAAACGATGATGGTAACCGTTTCAGTTATTACTCAGAAATCTAAAACGTACTTGAATTTTAATTCTATTGATCACTATGGTATCAAATAATTTATTATGTAATCGGGTGGGCTGACAAGAGATTACTGAAAATACCTTTTCTCCTAAATTGTGTTTTATAGTTATTATAATGGGAATATTTAGATGCATATTAATACAATTTACGATGGAGTTGAGCACTACTCAATTCAATCTAAAACCAACCAAGACAAAAGACTTTATTGTTTCGTCAATACAATTTTTCAGCCAAGTGCAGTGAAGGGATCAGATACTCACTAATTGCACTTAATTCTAAGTGAAACCATTTTGCGTGTGTAAAATTAGAAAACATCATTGTGAAATTTTACACATTTTTTCAAATCAAACACTATATTTATCATTTATGATTTCTGAGGAATTCAAATTAATAGTCATTTATGTACATTTACATTAGTGGAACGGAAGATAACGCGTCGAAAATAAGTAAATTTTAATAATACTCATGAAGTGACACAGGTGAAAGATCACTCAGAGCCACCTTTCGAATCGCACTTTTGGGACTGATAGTCGTTTTTTTTAAGAATTGAACTTAGGTGGCCATATATTCCTAACACAAAAATAAAATCCGACTACTAGTCAACACCCATTTCGAACCACATAAATGGATAATGATCATGCATCTTTCCGTTGAGTGTTTGGCTGCGTCTTTTATAAATGTCACGTGTGAGGATGGATGTCCCACCAACGACGTTGGTTGGGGTCGCGCTAAATCACGAATTGGTAGAAGTTAGAATTCGTGAGCCATTGAATCGGGTCCCAGTGGCTGAATGGTATACGAGCCAGCTTGCCTTGTACTCGGAAGGTCCTGGGTTCGAATCCCAGTGGGTTCGTACTGCCAATGATTCCCAAAGTAGGATGAAACAGCAGCTGCCAGTCTCCCTGGTTTTCAATGGTTCTCTAACTGATATCAATCCGTGATCAACTCGTAAAAAAAGAAAGACACTAGAATTGAAAATATATGTGTATAGTGGTTTATACTTCGATACTGCTATTTTAAATTTCCATCATAATACTTAACGGTAAATTCCCCAGCGTCTTATTTACACTAGGTGGTATCAAACTCAATATAACACGATAGCTTATCACTTATCAAAATGGTTATGCTTTTAACGTTCATGGGGAAACTTCTATCTTAGTTTCACTTGTTATTTAATAAATGACAGGATTATGTTTCCACATTCATCATCAGTAAGAAGAGTATTGTCTAAATCAATTTTGTTAATCACTTCACCTTTTAAACATTTTGCAGATGAAATTGAATTCTTGCAAGAACGATATGCCCTCATAAAAAATCAAGAACAGATTGAATTACGTTAGTTAAATAAATTGTAGACTTTTAACCTAAACAATAGTTTAATGTTAACTAAGCTTAGAATAGTCTGTGTAGTGAAGTGGGCATTGATGAAGTCACCTAGCTAGTGAGAAAAGATTTACAAAGGAAGGCAAACAGCTCTGAAAACACGTGAATATTTAAATGCCCAATTTTATAACCAGTTTCCTTTTTTATTTTGAAACGTTTACATTAACTTGTTAGGTTATAAGGCCGATGTCTAATTTCTTTGCTATAAGCTGGAATCATCCTATAAAGCATGGGAAACCAAATTTTACCAGATTACACGAACACAAGCCTATGGGGTCCTCAGCCGAGAGCAGAAAACATCTCGTGTCTTTATACTGACTATATCAATGATGTTACGTGACATTTGCTGAAAGTTATTAGTCGGAAGGAGTGACTGAACATTGGCCACTGAGGTTATTTACAACATTGTATTTGCCAAAACGTATAAAAAACAACAAGAGTTTATTCACTCAAATAACTGTGTGTGCATGATTCAAATGGTTCTCTAATTCACGTTGTCCTTTGTGTTGGTGGCACAGCGGTTAGGACGCTCGTCGACCATGCATACGGTCCGGGATTCGATTCCCGGTCGACGCACTCGCTTACCTCGCTAAACCAGTAATAAGACTAATAAAGAGGGAAGGTTGGGCATGAGGCTAGCAACCCCATCATGTTAAAGTAAAGACCACTGCTACAGAAACTTCAAGCCTCTAGCTTGAAGCTCCATGTTCCACTGGGAATAAATAAATAAATAAATAAAACATGACCTGTTTCATGATATATATTAGAATTAATTAATTTTCAGTACTAAAAGTTGCAATTGGGCATGAAATTTTCTTCTCATAATTTATTTTGTAGAAGCTATTGAAACAGAATTAGAGACATTGAAACTGGATTTCATAGAATCCCATATAGAAGAAGAGAAATTGAAAGGTTGTCTATTGACTTCTTCAGTAGTTTTTAAAGTATTATTCACACGTTGAATGTACAATTATAGGAATGGTTATTGGTGATTTTTATGTGTTATGAAAACATTCTAGTGTAGTGTATTACAACGTTGATATAGTTACATCAAATCATTTCTCAGGTTATCCTAATTAGCAAAAGTATTAAAGACTTTAAAGTGTTAAAGTGATTTTGATCAGTGGAAATGTATTCATTAGTTCAGAGGATAGAATATGCGTCGGTGGCATAGCGATTAGGACGCTCGCCGACCATGCACATGGTCCGGGGTTCGATTACCAGCCGACTCACTCCTGTACCTCGCTGAGCCAGAACTAAAAGCTGGTGAAGAGGAAAGGTTGGGCATGAGGCTAGCAACCCCATCCTGTAAAAATAAACACTGCTACAGAAACTTCAAGCCTCTAGCTTGAAGCCCTATGTTCCACTGGGAACATGAAGGAATAAAAAAAGAGGATAGAATAGCACTCCCCTTACTAATAATAATGGCGTCTCATCCTAACGTAAGCGCACAAATATGGAGACCAACTACTTCATTTTAGTAAAATAAATAGTGATAAGTGAAGAACAGAAAGCACCTAATGCTTTTCAAATGATACTTAATGATTTCATGGATAAAAATACAGAATTTAAAGTAGTCAATAGAGAGCATCGGGTTTGACATTATGTGATTTGTTTGACAGTGGGCAAGTATCGGACACGAATATCATCAATATGAGTCAGGCTATTCGTTTACTGATGTCTCATATACCATATAGATGTGATGAGTTAAAGCCACATCATGTAAAATACCAACGTTAGCACTACACACTGACATCTGAAGGATTAACTACAAAAGAATATCCGGATCATTTTGTATTAAAGTATACTGTGAAGTGTCACTATCAGCCAGTGAATTGCTGCATAATTCATTGCTTAGAAAGAAAAATTTAATAGTTGTCCCTAAACACTCAATTTTTTGATGTGTAGATGAATGCTAAAAATTCCATTTGGATAATAAATAAAGCTTTCATTTTACTTCTTTTTGTAGCTGAAATGGATGAGAAATACCACTTAATGCAGGAAGCAGAAAAGTACATACATCCAAGTGAAGGTAAGTGATAATATAGAATTCATTCATATTGAATTAATGAGACAGTTCACTACATATGAAGTGTTTAAAACTCATTGATAACTGTTTACATGTAAATTTGTCTCATTTGAATTTATTTTGTACCAGATTATTGTATGATGATCTCACTGATCTCTAACGGAATCTAAGAGTTAATAAGATCTAATGGGAGGAACCAAAAACTCTGAGGATGAAACAATCATGAGCCTATTGACTAAAAACATATGCTGAAGACAAAAGAGTTGAATCGAAAACATGGTGAGAAGGTCATTGGGTGACGTCACACACCACTCCATCGCTGGAGTGGAACTTATGCGTGCAACTGGCGAGTTGTACGTCCAAGGTTGACATGAAGGAGGTCGTGTGAGATGAGAGCTTGTGGGTAATCGTAGAGCCAGTTGAAGAGGACTGTAGGAGACAGGATGAAATGGAGATGTGCTTCTGAAGTCCTGTGTTTCACTCGGAACCCAAAGGAATATAATAATAGTGAAGGGATATACGCACAGTTTGTCAATAACCTGAGCAGTATTGTGTTCATCACAATCTACATGTGTTCATAATATGGCAACTGTGCATTATTGAGTTGTGGCATTAAATAAAATCCACTATCACTAGCACTGTTAAATATTCTTCGGATTATCTTTATATTATCGTCAGATATCACACACGATTAAGTGAGGAGAACTACGATATATCAGACATTTACATTTATATATGCTAAAACGCTAAGATATATATATTTATATATTTCCTATGGCTTGTGTGGATACAATGGGACAGATAATATTAGGTGTGTCACTTTTTATAGTTGGAGGAGAGAAATTATTATTATTTATAATTGTTTCCTTTAATTCCTAGAGGAACATAGGGCTCCAGCCGTGCGTCTCCATTGCGTTCTGTTCTCTGCTAGAGTCTTCACCTGGCTCCAAGTCTGCCCACACGTTTTCATCTCCTCTTCACGTGACCTCCTCCAAGTCACCCACCCTCTCACTGACGACCAACTCGCCGCTTCCCTTTCGGGTTCCACTCGAGCAATGGCTTGTCTAGTGATGTCACTTAATGGTTTCCTCAGAGTACGGCCAGCCAATCCATCTCCATTTCCTTCTGCCTATTTGTTTCACAATCGGTTCCTGGTTGGTTCGCTCCCAGAGATCCCAACCTGTTTCTGATCTTTTCTGGCTGGCCATCTGATCTTGAGTATTGAGCGAAGACAACTGTTAATGAAGGTCCGTAGTTTGTTAGAGATGCTCTTCATGATGCGTCAAGTCTCTGATCGGTATAGTAGCACTGACTTCACGTTGGAGTTGAAAATCCGAAAAAGATTACTACAATTCAGAAATAACTTTTAAATGGATCTGAAGATAGGCAGGTTAAATTTGATCTTAGTTGCATAATTAATTCAGATAGCAAAAGAATTGAATGTGAACGATGAATAGGAGAAATCACTCGCTTTTCCATTGCTGATCAAGTAATCATAACCGGTATTAAATGTTAACGCAATCAGCTGACAGAAAGCTAAAGTTTCTCACTTATTTGCAAACATCATTGAGGTGTTTCTATGTCCTTGAAGTTAATCACATTCCTTCTAAATCGGCAACTTGAATCACTCATTGTCAAAATCTGAGATTTCGATGACCAACTCATATCTAATATGGATACAAATAAAAGGGAATACAGCATACTAAAGTGCCGTGTCAGTTAGATTAGTAATTAACCCACATCATACAGATTATAGTGGAAGATTTAAAACAGCTTATCCTAAGGACATCATACCTACACTGTTTGCTGTAGTCTACTTATGTATAATTAAGATTTTCAGATATATTGTTGCTCTAAATAAATCTCGTAATTTTCCTTTCAGAAGGAATAATACTTTCGAATTAAATTGAATAAACCTTTAAATGTCCACCCGGTTTTTGTTATACTTCATCTTTATTCTTCTAGTGGATGAAAAGACCGAAAGCTTAAGGAATACTTCGAAAATACTACTACTGGAATTTACAAAAGCGAAACGTGTGTTGCTTCTTATTGTTTCATGCAGGATGAAATTACGTTTTACTCTTTCTGTATTTAATCTAGTAACATGATCATTCTCAACAAATACGTTAGGGACAAAAATTTCTGAAATATTTTAATGAAGTTAGACTGTAGAACTTTCTTCTCTTTTTTATTGATGTAAGTGTCTGTCGAAGAGAAATGAGTTGTAATTCCAGTGTAAGGTAAATGGATTTGATAAAAGCGCAGTGATACACTGTCATCCACAGTGAATAACAGCGTGTAACTATGTGCTTTGAACAAATACATTCCTTTTATGATGGAATTATACTATAACACAGTGCCATAGCTCTATTATTATTATAATTATTATTTTAATGAGACACGAGTTGCTTTATATTATTATGTCACCGAGAAATGAATAATCCATTCAAAGTTATATTAATTTGAATCACAATCATGCAAAACATGGATAAAACTGACTTTTTGGCTATTTTTAGCCATCCAGTAAAATAGACTGAGTAACTGTCAAATTAACAAAGATATCAGAGTTGGCACTGTCTTGAGACAAAACAGAGAATAACCAACAATGAGCACTATGTATAAGTAGCTGTCACTGTGATTGTCTATTTTTCAATCACAAAAATGAGAAAGGTAAATAATTCTATGCTTAGCAGAAACAATGTGTTTTCTGAGACTGCTGATTTAAATTCAGTGTGATACAATTATTACATTTTGTCTCATTGAAGTAATACAGAAATTTGAAACATACATTCAATTTAATTGTTGTGTGGTGACTAGCAGTGGAATCCAGGATGCACATTCCCTTCTATTTGGGACTCGTCAACTGGATGTACCTGCATTCCCCAGTGAGTGATGATGTTCCCACCGAGGCTCGAACTCACTGCCCATAGTTCCAAACGCCAAATCGTTATCCACTAGACCACTTGGGCCACGATAGCCACCTCTTGTGAAACGAGTCATATTAATCATTTAATTGAATTTTTTAGATTTTCCCGTCAATTGATTGACGTTTGAAACTATGGGCACTGGGTTCGGGTCTCCGTGACAACATCATCACTCACTGGGGAACGAGGATACACACAAATGACGAGTCGTAGGTAGGACGAAATGCGCACCCTGAATTGCAGTGCTAGTCACCACCCACTGATTAAATTCTAATTACATGGCCAGACTTCGTCGAAGCATCTGTACAAGAAGCCGATATGTCAACTTGAGACCAAGCACTTCGGTATAATCAATCGACGGGAAAATCTAAAATTCAATTAAATACATTCAATTAATGTAGTAAAATTATTAGGAATGACGGGTTGGTCTCGATCTAAATTCTAGTAGAAAATATAATTCAGCCTTCAAAGTTAGTTTTTATACTAACTGACATCAGTCAATCTAACAGTTACACTGAGATCTAGGTAACTCTACGGTCTTAGTCTTGCGTACAATTTTCATAAATTTCACGTCTGATTACCCCTTGAATGTCCACTGGTGACTAAATAACTCTAACTGAACATATTTATGACATTGGAGGTCAACTGAACTATTTTGGAAATAAGCATAAACTGAAAGTCATTTACTACTCAGGTTATATCCAATATCTGATTAGTAGTGTGTCAGTCATGTAACCTGAAGATTTTGACCTTAAGCATTTACGAGCTTCTGAATGCCCATTACTGATGGATGTAAGGTGTAGAAAAAGCCTCCGGTTTTTGGCTTCATGTTTTTTATTATCCTGAAATGATACTAGAAACCATGGATGCCGTCTAATTCCCCTCTTTTTTTCAAATAACAAAAATGTTATTTCCTCCAGATGTTTGAAGCGGATTTTATTTATTTATTTTTTGTTGATAAATCACTAAGAATACTTCATTGAATATGTTCTAGTCCTTTTCGATCTTACTAGCACAATTTCTCTGATCTACTTTATCTTCATAGAAAAATTTCTCTCTGTCACAGATAAACTGAGAAAAAAGAGACTTATGTCTCTAATACATAGGACTAATATAAGAAATGTTTTGCGTAAGTTCATTGTACCTTCATTAAAACATTCTGTGTTAACGTCATTTTGATTGCAATCTATATTTATGAGGCATAATTTATTTGAAGTGAATTTTTAAACAAATGAAATGGTTACAATTAGATCCAACTGTGTAGTGAAAAGTGAGATCAGGGTAAGCGTGAACCAGCACTGATCATTGTGAATCATGTTCAGTGTAGGCCAAAAAGAAGGCCAATTAAACAAAATCCCTACCAAACCAATACTTGAAAATTAATCTGATGCTCACTAATGACTGGCCCTATTCAGGCAGTTAGCCTGGGGTTCTAGTGGGAAGCCGTGACCAGTAGGGTACAGCAGGTCAAAGATGAGGCAGTAACTCATCGAAGAAGACATTGCGAAATGGTCGCGCTATGTCGTGAATTGGCAGAAGTTAGAATTCATGGGCCATTGGATCGGGTCCCATTGGCTCAATGGTCTACGAGCTCGCCTTGTAACCAGAAGGTCCTGGGTTCAAATCCCGGTGGGTGCGTACTGATGAAGAGTCCCAAACTAGGACGAAACAGCTGTCCAGTACTCCCAGCTGGTTTTCCAGTGGTTCTCTAACTGATGTCAGCTCATGATGAAATCCTCCATGCAATCAAAAGGAAATCGTGAAGGCAATGACAACAGATAGTAACAACCAACAACATTTTTTTAAAGCTTAATCAAAGACACCTGAATTAGCGAACTGGAAATGAGTCTCATTTTGACGACTTATGATTTGCTTTACTGGGCTTAATTAGTAAAAATCCATTAGCTTGTTTGTATATGCCTAACAAGAAATTACAGTGGAATACTGTATCCCGTAAGAACTTATTTAATATAGGTATTTGTATTGAAGTAGGCTTTGTTATTTTATTTGTATAATTTTTGATATTTTACTTTCCTTATTTTTATAAAACTGATATGGTAAAATTGTAGTATAACATACTAGTTGACTGTTGATGCATTTACAAAAATTTAATTTCAGCATATCTTCGAGGCGCTAACAATACAATTTACGAATTACGAGAAGAATTGAAAATACTACAGGAAAGATGTATGTCAAAACAGATGTTTTTGAGAATAGGGTTTATATTTTCACTTCTTAGGAAGAAATCACATAACAATGTGGAAAATAAAAAAAAATGAATTAATTCAGCAGATACTTATATATATATTTTAAATGTAATCATACTATACTCTGAAGCAATACACTACGTTACATGCATGAAGAGTTCATGGGCAGTTAATGGATATATATTTATATGTGTATGGGTGTATTTAACATTATATAATAAGGCTTTTAAGTCCAATACACAGTAATATCAGCCATGAGGAGTAGGCGGTTTGCTATGTATTGCAAACCAAAAACTAAGAAACAGTGTGGACTCAAAAATCTGATGCTGTGTGAAAATTGCTTAGGAAAGCAAATATTAAAAATCATCGCAGATTCAGTGATGAAGTCGACATAACAGCGTTGGCAAAAAAAGAATGCTCTGGTTGTTCTTCTGAGTTCAGAAATCAACATCGATTTTCCGACAGGTGAGCGTCAAGTACCACTGTGTTCATTGAGTGAACGATTGATATCCAGTGTTTACTTTGTTGTTGCATGACTAATGTAATGAGAGAAACCTAGCTATTACTGAAGAGTTATGCGCATTGAGCAGGAGTTCGCGTAAAAACTAAAGATATGTGTCAATTCACGCCATTAAGGACAGGCATAAAAATGATGGCATGTAGACAGATAGAAAAAAAGAGAAAACCAGAGTAGGAAGAGTACCACAAATATTGCGCTGGGATTCGTAAAAATTAAAATTAAATAATTGGATGAAACAAGGAAAGAACGCGGCTTGATTGAAACGCAAAGGGGTGAGAAAAAATGGACAAAGAAATCGAAAGAGAGGAAAAAAAAGGAAAAAAAGAGGATCTAAACATAGCAAAAATAATTCCAAAGCAAGAAAAAAATCGCGCAGAAACACATAAAGAGAATAAGCCCCAGGAGAGCAGCAAAACCAATTACATTCACAAATGCAAGCGAATTCGAATGATATAATATGTGAGCATGTGGTATATACCTGTGAGGAAATGTTCACGTCTTCTCCCTTCTTCGTTGTAGGTGTCGGAGAAGGTGGTGAGGGAGTGACAGAGGAGTCGGCTGGTCACGGTGAAGGCAAGGAAGAGACGTCAGGTGAGTGTCGGCTTCCATTCTGCTCGTCGAATGTTGCACTGTGTGAGTTGGTTTGTGCGCGTTCCAGTTAGTGTGCGAGAGTGTGTGCATTTGATGTTGATTTGGTCAGGGCGAGTGTTTGACTGAAACGTGGACGTGTCTGTCTGTGTGTGAATCTGTTTTTCTGTGTGTGTGTGTGTGTCTGTGTCTGTGTGTCTGTGTCTGTGTGATATGCGTGCATGTTCGAGTGAGATTGTTGAGTGGATGTGAGTGAATTGTGTCTGGTTTGAAGAGGTTCGATGAGATGTCGATGTGTATGTGTATGTGTATGTGAATGTGTTGGTGAATGTGTATGTGTATGTTGATGCGTGTGTGTATTTGTACTGGATGTGGATGTGGAGGGCGATACGGAGGTCTATTTTGATGTTGAAGGCGATGTGATTAATGTGAAGGACGGCGTGACCATCGTCTTCCTTCGTATTTGCAGGCGGCTTCGACTGATACTCTTTGTGAGCATGTGGTATATACCTGTGAGGAAATGTTCACGTCTTCTCCCTTCTTCGTTGTAGGTGTCGGAGAAGGTGGTGAGGGAGCGACAGAGGAGTCGGCTGGTCACGGTGAAGGCAAGGAAGAGACGTCAGGTGAGTGTCGGCTTCCATTCTGCTCGTCGAATGTTGCACTGTGTGAGTTGGTTTGTGCGCGTTCCAGTTAGTGTGCGAGAGTGTGTGCATTTGATGTTGATTTGGTCAGGGCGAGTGTTTGACTGAAACGTGGACGTGTCTGTCTGTGTGTGAATCTGTTTTTCTGTGTGTGTGTCTGTGTCTGTGTGATATGCGTGCATGTTCGAGTGAGATTGTTGAGTGGATGTGAGTGAATTGTGTCTGGTTTGAAGAGGTTCGATGAGATGTCGATGTGTATGTGTATGTGTATGTGAATGTGTTGGTGAATGTGTATGTGTATGTTGATGCGTGTGTGTATTTGTACTGGATGTGGATGTGGAGGGCGATACGGAGGTCTATTTTGATGTTGAAGGCGATGTGATTAATGTGAAGGACGGCGTGACCATCGTCTTCCTTCGTATTTGCAGGCGGCTTCGACTGATACTCTTTGTGAGCATGTGGTATATACCTGTGAGGAAATGTTCACGTCTTCTCCCTTCTTCGTTGTAGGTGTCGGAGAAGGTGGTGAGGGAGCGACAGAGGAGTCGGCTGGTCACGGTGAAGGCAAGGAAGAGACGTCAGGTGAGTGTCGGCTTCCATTCTGCTCGTCGAATGTTGCACTGTGTGAGTTGGTTTGTGCGCGTTCCAGTTAGTGTGCGAGAGTGTGTGCATTTGATGTTGATTTGGTCAGGGCGAGTGTTTGACTGAAACGTGGACGTGTCTGTCTGTGTGTGAATCTGTTTTTCTGTGTGTGTGTGTGTGTCTGTGTCTGTGTGTCTGTGTCTGTGTGATATGCGTGCATGTTCGAGTGAGATTGTTGAGTGGATGTGAGTGAATTGTGTCTGGTTTGAAGAGGTTCGATGAGATGTCGATGTGTATGTGTATGTGTATGTGAATGTGTTGGTGAATGTGTATGTGTATGTTGATGCGTGTGTGTATTTGTACTGGATGTGGATGTGGAGGGCGATACGGAGGTCTATTTTGATGTTGAAGGCGATGTGATTAATGTGAAGGACGGCGTGACCATCGTCTTCCTTCGTATTTGCAGGCGGCTTCGACTGATACTCTTTGTGAGCATGTGGTATATACCTGTGAGGAAATGTTCACGTCTTCTCCCTTCTTCGTTGTAGGTGTCGGAGAAGGTGGTGAGGGAGCGACAGAGGAGTCGGCTGGTCACGGTGAAGGCAAGGAAGAGACGTCAGGTGAGTGTCGGCTTCCATTCTGCTCGTCGAATGTTGCACTGTGTGAGTTGGTTTGTGCGCGTTCCAGTTAGTGTGCGAGAGTGTGTGCATTTGATGTTGATTTGGTCAGGGCGAGTGTTTGACTGAAACGTGGACGTGTCTGTCTGTGTGTGAATCTGTTTTTCTGTGTGTGTGTGTGTGTCTGTGTCTGTGTGTCTGTGTCTGTGTGATATGCGTGCATGTTCGAGTGAGATTGTTGAGTGGATGTGAGTGAATTGTGTCTGGTTTGAAGAGGTTCGATGAGATGTCGATGTGTATGTGTATGTGTATGTGAATGTGTTGGTGAATGTGTATGTGTATGTTGATGCGTGTGTGTATTTGTACTGGATGTGGATGTGGAGGGCGATACGGAGGTCTATTTTGATGTTGAAGGCGATGTGATTAATGTGAAGGACGGCGTGACCATCGTCTTCCTTCGTATTTGCAGGCGGCTTCGACTGATACTCTTTGTGAGCATGTGGTATATACCTGTGAGGAAATGTTCACGTCTTCTCCCTTCTTCGTTGTAGGTGTCGGAGAAGGTGGTGAGGGAGCGACAGAGGAGTCGGCTGGTCACGGTGAAGGCAAGGAAGAGACGTCAGGTGAGTGTCGGCTTCCATTCTGCTCGTCGAATGTTGCACTGTGTGAGTTGGTTTGTGCGCGTTCCAGTTAGTGTGCGAGAGTGTGTGCATTTGATGTTGATTTGGTCAGGGCGAGTGTTTGACTGAAACGTGGACGTGTCTGTCTGTGTGTGAATCTGTTTTTCTGTGTGTGTGTGTGTGTCTGTGTCTGTGTGTCTGTGTCTGTGTGATATGCGTGCATGTTCGAGTGAGATTGTTGAGTGGATGTGAGTGAATTGTGTCTGGTTTGAAGAGGTTCGATGAGATGTCGATGTGTATGTGTATGTGTATGTGAATGTGTTGGTGAATGTGTATGTGTATGTTGATGCGTGTGTGTATTTGTACTGGATGTGGATGTGGAGGGCGATACGGAGGTCTATTTTGATGTTGAAGGCGATGTGATTAATGTGAAGGACGGCGTGACCATCGTCTTCCTTCGTATTTGCAGGCGGCTTCGACTGATACTCTTTGTGAGCATGTGGTATATACCTGTGAGGAAATGTTCACGTCTTCTCCCTTCTTCGTTGTAGGTGTCGGAGAAGGTGGTGAGGGAGCGACAGAGGAGTCGGCTGGTCACGGTGAAGGCAAGGAAGAGACGTCAGGTGAGTGTCGGCTTCCATTCTGCTCGTCGAATGTTGCACTGTGTGAGTTGGTTTGTGCGCGTTCCAGTTAGTGTGCGAGAGTGTGTGCATTTGATGTTGATTTGGTCAGGGCGAGTGTTTGACTGAAACGTGGACGTGTCTGTCTGTGTGTGAATCTGTTTTTCTGTGTGTGTGTGTGTGTCTGTGTCTGTGTGTCTGTGTCTGTGTGATATGCGTGCATGTTCGAGTGAGATTGTTGAGTGGATGTGAGTGAATTGTGTCTGGTTTGAAGAGGTTCGATGAGATGTCGATGTGTATGTGTATGTGTATGTGAATGTGTTGGTGAATGTGTATGTGTATGTTGATGCGTGTGTGTATTTGTACTGGATGTGGATGTGGAGGGCGATACGGAGGTCTATTTTGATGTTGAAGGCGATGTGATTAATGTGAAGGACGGCGTGACCATCGTCTTCCTTCGTATTTGCAGGCGGCTTCGACTGATACTCTTTGTGAGCATGTGGTATATACCTGTGAGGAAATGTTCACGTCTTCTCCCTTCTTCGTTGTAGGTGTCGGAGAAGGTGGTGAGGGAGCGACAGAGGAGTCGGCTGGTCACGGTGAAGGCAAGGAAGAGACGTCAGGTGAGTGTCGGCTTCCATTCTGCTCGTCGAATGTTGCACTGTGTGAGTTGGTTTGTGCGCGTTCCAGTTAGTGTGCGAGAGTGTGTGCATTTGATGTTGATTTGGTCAGGGCGAGTGTTTGACTGAAACGTGGACGTGTCTGTCTGTGTGTGAATCTGTTTTTCTGTGTGTGTGTGTGTGTGTGTCTGTGTCTGTGTCTGTGTCTGTGTGATATGCGTGCATGTGCGAGTGAGATTGTTGAGTGGATGTGAGTGAATTGTGTCTGGTTTGAAGAGGTTCGATGAGATGTCGATGTGTATGTGTATGTGTATGTGAATGTGTTGGTGAATGTGTATGTGTATGTTGATGCGTGTGTGTATTTGTACTGGATGTGGATGTGGAGGGCGATACGGAGGTCTATTTTGATGTTGAAGGCGATGTGATTAATGTGAAGGACGGCGTGACCATCGTCTTCCTTCGTATTTGCAGGCGGCTTCGACTGATACTCTTTGTGAGCATGTGGTATATACCTGTGAGGAAATGTTCACGTCTTCTCCCTTCTTCGTTGTAGGTGTCGGAGAAGGTGGTGAGGGAGCGACAGAGGAGTCGGCTGGTCACGGTGAAGGCAAGGAAGAGACGTCAGGTGAGTGTCGGCTTCCATTCTGCTCGTCGAATGTTGCACTGTGTGAGTTGGTTTGTGCGCGTTCCAGTTAGTGTGCGAGAGTGTGTGCATTTGATGTTGATTTGGTCAGGGCGAGTGTTTGACTGAAACGTGGACGTGTCTGTCTGTGTGTGAATCTGTTTTTCTGTGTGTGTGTGTGTGTCTGTGTCTGTGTGTCTGTGTCTGTGTGATATGCGTGCATGTTCGAGTGAGATTGTTGAGTGGATGTGAGTGAATTGTGTCTGGTTTGAAGAGGTTCGATGAGATGTCGATGTGTATGTGTATGTGTATGTGAATGTGTTGGTGAATGTGTATGTGTATGTTGATGCGTGTGTGTATTTGTACTGGATGTGGATGTGGAGGGCGATACGGAGGTCTATTTTGATGTTGAAGGCGATGTGATTAATGTGAAGGACGGCGTGACCATCGTCTTCCTTCGTATTTGCAGGCGGCTTCGACTGATACTCTTTGTGAGCATGTGGTATATACCTGTGAGGAAATGTTCACGTCTTCTCCCTTCTTCGTTGTAGGTGTCGGAGAAGGTGGTGAGGGAGCGACAGAGGAGTCGGCTGGTCACGGTGAAGGCAAGGAAGAGACGTCAGGTGAGTGTCGGCTTCCATTCTGCTCGTCGAATGTTGCACTGTGTGAGTTGGTTTGTGCGCGTTCCAGTTAGTGTGCGAGAGTGTGTGCATTTGATGTTGATTTGGTCAGGGCGAGTGTTTGACTGAAACGTGGACGTGTCTGTCTGTGTGTGAATCTGTTTTTCTGTGTGTGTGTGTGTGTCTGTGTGTCTGTGTCTGTGTGATATGCGTGCATGTTCGAGTGAGATTGTTGAGTGGATGTGAGTGAATTGTGTCTGGTTTGAAGAGGTTCGATGAGATGTCGATGTGTATGTGTATGTGTATGTGAATGTGTTGGTGAATGTGTATGTGTATGTTGATGCGTGTGTGTATTTGTACTGGATGTGGATGTGGAGGGCGATACGGAGGTCTATTTTGATGTTGAAGGCGATGTGATTAATGTGAAGGACGGCGTGACCATCGTCTTCCTTCGTATTTGCAGGCGGCTTCGACTGATACTCTTTGTGAGCATGTGGTATATACCTGTGAGGAAATGTTCACGTCTTCTCCCTTCTTCGTTGTAGGTGTCGGAGAAGGTGGTGAGGGAGCGACAGAGGAGTCGGCTGGTCACGGTGAAGGCAAGGAAGAGACGTCAGGTGAGTGTCGGCTTCCATTCTGCTCGTCGAATGTTGCACTGTGTGAGTTGGTTTGTGCGCGTTCCAGTTAGTGTGCGAGAGTGTGTGCATTTGATGTTGATTTGGTCAGGGCGAGTGTTTGACTGAAACGTGGACGTGTCTGTCTGTGTGTGAATCTGTTTTTCTGTGTGTGTGTGTGTGTCTGTGTCTGTGTGTCTGTGTCTGTGTGATATGCGTGCATGTTCGAGTGAGATTGTTGAGTGGATGTGAGTGAATTGTGTCTGGTTTGAAGAGGTTCGATGAGATGTCGATGTGTATGTGTATGTGTATGTGAATGTGTTGGTGAATGTGTATGTGTATGTTGATGCGTGTGTGTATTTGTACTGGATGTGGATGTGGAGGGCGATACGGAGGTCTATTTTGATGTTGAAGGCGATGTGATTAATGTGAAGGACGGCGTGACCATCGTCTTCCTTCGTATTTGCAGGCGGCTTCGACTGATACTCTTTGTGAGCATGTGGTATATACCTGTGAGGAAATGTTCACGTCTTCTCCCTTCTTCGTTGTAGGTGTCGGAGAAGGTGGTGAGGGAGCGACAGAGGAGTCGGCTGGTCACGGTGAAGGCAAGGAAGAGACGTCAGGTGAGTGTCGGCTTCCATTCTGCTCGTCGAATGTTGCACTGTGTGAGTTGGTTTGTGCGCGTTCCAGTTAGTGTGCGAGAGTGTGTGCATTTGATGTTGATTTGGTCAGGGCGAGTGTTTGACTGAAACGTGGACGTGTCTGTCTGTGTGTGAATCTGTTTTTCTGTGTGTGTGTGTGTCTGTGTCTGTGTGATATGCGTGCATGTTCGAGTGAGATTGTTGAGTGGATGTGAGTGAATTGTGTCTGGTTTGAAGAGGTTCGATGAGATGTCGATGTGTATGTGTATGTGTATGTGAATGTGTTGGTGAATGTGTATGTGTATGTTGATGCGTGTGTGTATTTGTACTGGATGTGGATGTGGAGGGCGATACGGAGGTCTATTTTGATGTTGAAGGCGATGTGATTAATGTGAAGGACGGCGTGACCATCGTCTTCCTTCGTATTTGCAGGCGGCTTCGACTGATACTCTTTGTGAGCATGTGGTATATACCTGTGAGGAAATGTTCACGTCTTCTCCCTTCTTCGTTGTAGGTGTCGGAGAAGGTGGTGAGGGAGCGACAGAGGAGTCGGCTGGTCACGGTGAAGGCAAGGAAGAGACGTCAGGTGAGTGTCGGCTTCCATTCTGCTCGTCGAATGTTGCACTGTGTGAGTTGGTTTGTGCGCGTTCCAGTTAGTGTGCGAGAGTGTGTGCATTTGATGTTGATTTGGTCAGGGCGAGTGTTTGACTGAAACGTGGACGTGTCTGTCTGTGTGTGAATCTGTTTTTCTGTGTGTGTGTGTCTGTGTGTCTGTGTGTCTGTGTCTGTGTGATATGCGTGCATGTTCGAGTGAGATTGTTGAGTGGATGTGAGTGAATTGTGTCTGGTTTGAAGAGGTTCGATGAGATGTCGATGTGTATGTGTATGTGAATGTGTTGGTGAATGTGTATGTGTATGTTGATGCGTGTGTGTATTTGTACTGGATGTGGATGTGGAGGGCGATACGGAGGTCTATTTTGATGTTGAAGGCGATGTGATTAATGTGAAGGACGGCGTGACCATCGTCTTCCTTCGTATTTGCAGGCGGCTTCGACTGATACTCTTTGTGAGCATGTGGTATATACCTGTGAGGAAATGTTCACGTCTTCTCCCTTCTTCGTTGTAGGTGTCGGAGAAGGTGGTGAGGGAGCGACAGAGGAGTCGGCTGGTCACGGTGAAGGCAAGGAAGAGACGTCAGGTGAGTGTCGGCTTCCATTCTGCTCGTCGAATGTTGCACTGTGTGAGTTGGTTTGTGCGCGTTCCAGTTAGTGTGCGAGAGTGTGTGCATTTGATGTTGATTTGGTCAGGGCGAGTGTTTGACTGAAACGTGGACGTGTCTGTCTGTGTGTGAATCTGTTATTCTGGGTGTGTGTTGTGTCTGTGTCTGTGTCTGTGTCTGTGTGATATGCGTGCATGTGCGAGTGAGATTGTTGAGTGGATGTGAGTGAATTGTGTCTGGTTTGAAGAGGTTCGATGAGATGTCGATGTGTATGTGTATGTGTATGTGAATGTGTTGGTGAATGTGTATGTGTATGTTGATGCGTGTGTGTATTTGTACTGGATGTGGATGTGGAGGGCGATACGGAGGTCTATTTTGATGTTGAAGGCGATGTGATTAATGTGAAGGACGGCGTGACCATCGTCTTCCTTCGTATTTGCAGGCGGCTTCGACTGATACTCTTTGTGAGCATGTGGTATATACCTGTGAGGAAATGTTCACGTCTTCTCCCTTCTTCGTTGTAGGTGTCGGAGAAGGTGGTGAGGGAGCGACAGAGGAGTCGGCTGGTCACGGTGAAGGCAAGGAAGAGACGTCAGGTGAGTGTCGGCTTCCATTCTGCTCGTCGAATGTTGCACTGTGTGAGTTGGTTTGTGCGCGTTCCAGTTAGTGTGCGAGAGTGTGTGCATTTGATGTTGATTTGGTCAGGGCGAGTGTTTGACTGAAACGTGGACGTGTCTGTCTGTGTGTGAATCTGTTATTCTGTGTGTGTGTGTGTCTGTGTCTGTGTCTGTGTGATATGCGTGCATGTGCGAGTGAGATTGTTGAGTGGATGTGAGTGAATTGTGTCTGGTTTGAAGAGGTTCGATGAGATGTCGATGTGTATGTGTATGTGTATGTGAATGTGTTGGTGAATGTGTATGTGTATGTTGATGCGTGTGTGTATTTGTACTGGATGTGGATGTGGAGGGCGATACGGAGGTCTATTTTGATGTTGAAGGCGATGTGATTAATGTGAAGGACGGCGTGACCATCGTCTTCCTTCGTATTTGCAGGCGGCTTCGACTGATACTCTTTGTGAGCATGTGGTATATACCTGTGAGGAAATGTTCACGTCTTCTCCCTTCTTCGTTGTAGGTGTCGGAGAAGGTGGTGAGGGAGCGACAGAGGAGTCGGCTGGTCACGGTGAAGGCAAGGAAGAGACGTCAGGTGAGTGTCGGCTTCCATTCTGCTCGTCGAATGTTGCACTGTGTGAGTTGGTTTGTGCGCGTTCCAGTTAGTGTGCGAGAGTGTGTGCATTTGATGTTGATTTGGTCAGGGCGAGTGTTTGACTGAAACGTGGACGTGTCTGTCTGTGTGTGAATCTGTTATTCTGGGTGTGCGTGTGTGTGTGTGTCTGTGTCTGTGTCTGTGTGATATGCGTGCATGTGCGAGTGAGATTGTTGAGTGGATGTGAGTGAATTGTGTCTGGTTTGAAGAGGTTCGATGAGATGTCGATGTGTATGTGTATGTGTATGTGAATGTGTTGGTGAATGTGTATGTGTATGTTGATGCGTGTGTGTATTTGTACTGGATGTGGATGTGGAGGGCGATACGGAGGTCTATTTTGATGTTGAAGGCGATGTGATTAATGTGAAGGACGGCGTGACCATCGTCTTCCTTCGTATTTGCAGGCGGCTTCGACTGATACTCTTTGTGAGCATGTGGTATATACCTGTGAGGAAATGTTCACGTCTTCTCCCTTCTTCGTTGTAGGTGTCGGAGAAGGTGGTGAGGGAGCGACAGAGGAGTCGGCTGGTCACGGTGAAGGCAAGGAAGAGACGTCAGGTGAGTGTCGGCTTCCATTCTGCTCGTCGAATGTTGCACTGTGTGAGTTGGTTTGTGCGCGTTCCAGTTAGTGTGCGAGAGTGTGTGCATTTGATGTTGATTTGGTCAGGGCGAGTGTTTGACTGAAACGTGGACGTGTCTGTCTGTGTGTGAATCTGTTTTTCTGTGTGTGTGTGTGTGTCTGTGTCTGTGTGTCTGTGTCTGTGTGATATGCGTGCATGTTCGAGTGAGATTGTTGAGTGGATGTGAGTGAATTGTGTCTGGTTTGAAGAGGTTCGATGAGATGTCGATGTGTATGTGTATGTGTATGTGAATGTGTTGGTGAATGTGTATGTGTATGTTGATGCGTGTGTGTATTTGTACTGGATGTGGATGTGGAGGGCGATACGGAGGTCTATTTTGATGTTGAAGGCGATGTGATTAATGTGAAGGACGGCGTGACCATCGTCTTCCTTCGTATTTGCAGGCGGCTTCGACTGATACTCTTTGTGAGCATGTGGTATATACCTGTGAGGAAATGTTCACGTCTTCTCCCTTCTTCGTTGTAGGTGTCGGAGAAGGTGGTGAGGGAGCGACAGAGGAGTCGGCTGGTCACGGTGAAGGCAAGGAAGAGACGTCAGGTGAGTGTCGGCTTCCATTCTGCTCGTCGAATGTTGCACTGTGTGAGTTGGTTTGTGCGCGTTCCAGTTAGTGTGCGAGAGTGTGTGCATTTGATGTTGATTTGGTCAGGGCGAGTGTTTGACTGAAACGTGGACGTGTCTGTCTGTGTGTGAATCTGTTTTTCTGTGTGTGTGTGTGTCTGTGTCTGTGTGATATGCGTGCATGTTCGAGTGAGATTGTTGAGTGGATGTGAGTGAATTGTGTCTGGTTTGAAGAGGTTCGATGAGATGTCGATGTGTATGTGTATGTGTATGTGAATGTGTTGGTGAATGTGTATGTGTATGTTGATGCGTGTGTGTATTTGTACTGGATGTGGATGTGGAGGGCGATACGGAGGTCTATTTTGATGTTGAAGGCGATGTGATTAATGTGAAGGACGGCGTGACCATCGTCTTCCTTCGTATTTGCAGGCGGCTTCGACTGATACTCTTTGTGAGCATGTGGTATATACCTGTGAGGAAATGTTCACGTCTTCTCCCTTCTTCGTTGTAGGTGTCGGAGAAGGTGGTGAGGGAGCGACAGAGGAGTCGGCTGGTCACGGTGAAGGCAAGGAAGAGACGTCAGGTGAGTGTCGGCTTCCATTCTGCTCGTCGAATGTTGCACTGTGTGAGTTGGTTTGTGCGCGTTCCAGTTAGTGTGCGAGAGTGTGTGCATTTGATGTTGATTTGGTCAGGGCGAGTGTTTGACTGAAACGTGGACGTGTCTGTCTGTGTGTGAATCTGTTTTTCTGTGTGTGTGTGTCTGTGTGTCTGTGTCTGTGTGATATGCGTGCATGTTCGAGTGAGATTGTTGAGTGGATGTGAGTGAATTGTGTCTGGTTTGAAGAGGTTCGATGAGATGTCGATGTGTATGTGTATGTGTATGTGAATGTGTTGGTGAATGTGTATGTGTATGTTGATGCGTGTGTGTATTTGTACTGGATGTGGATGTGGAGGGCGATACGGAGGTCTATTTTGATGTTGAAGGCGATGTGATTAATGTGAAGGACGGCGTGACCATCGTCTTCCTTCGTATTTGCAGGCGGCTTCGACTGATACTCTTTGTGAGCATGTGGTATATACCTGTGAGGAAATGTTCACGTCTTCTCCCTTCTTCGTTGTAGGTGTCGGAGAAGGTGGTGAGGGAGCGACAGAGGAGTCGGCTGGTCACGGTGAAGGCAAGGAAGAGACGTCAGGTGAGTGTCGGCTTCCATTCTGCTCGTCGAATGTTGCACTGTGTGAGTTGGTTTGTGCGCGTTCCAGTTAGTGTGCGAGAGTGTGTGCATTTGATGTTGATTTGGTCAGGGCGAGTGTTTGACTGAAACGTGGACGTGTCTGTCTGTGTGTGAATCTGTTTTTCTGTGTGTGTGTGTGTGTCTGTGTCTGTGTGTCTGTGTCTGTGTGATATGCGTGCATGTTCGAGTGAGATTGTTGAGTGGATGTGAGTGAATTGTGTCTGGTTTGAAGAGGTTCGATGAGATGTCGATGTGTATGTGTATGTGTATGTGAATGTGTTGGTGAATGTGTATGTGTATGTTGATGCGTGTGTGTATTTGTACTGGATGTGGATGTGGAGGGCGATACGGAGGTCTATTTTGATGTTGAAGGCGATGTGATTAATGTGAAGGACGGCGTGACCATCGTCTTCCTTCGTATTTGCAGGCGGCTTCGACTGATACTCTTTGTGAGCATGTGGTATATACCTGTGAGGAAATGTTCACGTCTTCTCCCTTCTTCGTTGTAGGTGTCGGAGAAGGTGGTGAGGGAGCGACAGAGGAGTCGGCTGGTCACGGTGAAGGCAAGGAAGAGACGTCAGGTGAGTGTCGGCTTCCATTCTGCTCGTCGAATGTTGCACTGTGTGAGTTGGTTTGTGCGCGTTCCAGTTAGTGTGCGAGAGTGTGTGCATTTGATGTTGATTTGGTCAGGGCGAGTGTTTGACTGAAACGTGGACGTGTCTGTCTGTGTGTGAATCTGTTTTTCTGTGTGTGTGTGTGTGTCTGTGTGTCTGTGTCTGTGTGATATGCGTGCATGTTCGAGTGAGATTGTTGAGTGGATGTGAGTGAATTGTGTCTGGTTTGAAGAGGTTCGATGAGATGTCGATGTGTATGTGTATGTGTATGTGAATGTGTTGGTGAATGTGTATGTGTATGTTGATGCGTGTGTGTATTTGTACTGGATGTGGATGTGGAGGGCGATACGGAGGTCTATTTTGATGTTGAAGGCGATGTGATTAATGTGAAGGACGGCGTGACCATCGTCTTCCTTCGTATTTGCAGGCGGCTTCGACTGATACTCTTTGTGAGCATGTGGTATATACCTGTGAGGAAATGTTCACGTCTTCTCCCTTCTTCGTTGTAGGTGTCGGAGAAGGTGGTGAGGGAGCGACAGAGGAGTCGGCTGGTCACGGTGAAGGCAAGGAAGAGACGTCAGGTGAGTGTCGGCTTCCATTCTGCTCGTCGAATGTTGCACTGTGTGAGTTGGTTTGTGCGCGTTCCAGTTAGTGTGCGAGAGTGTGTGCATTTGATGTTGATTTGGTCAGGGCGAGTGTTTGACTGAAACGTGGACGTGTCTGTCTGTGTGTGAATCTGTTTTTCTGTGTGTGTGTGTGTGTCTGTGTGTCTGTGTCTGTGTGATATGCGTGCATGTTCGAGTGAGATTGTTGAGTGGATGTGAGTGAATTGTGTCTGGTTTGAAGAGGTTCGATGAGATGTCGATGTGTATGTGTATGTGTATGTGAATGTGTTGGTGAATGTGTATGTGTATGTTGATGCGTGTGTGTATTTGTACTGGATGTGGATGTGGAGGGCGATACGGAGGTCTATTTTGATGTTGAAGGCGATGTGATTAATGTGAAGGACGGCGTGACCATCGTCTTCCTTCGTATTTGCAGGCGGCTTCGACTGATACTCTTTGTGAGCATGTGGTATATACCTGTGAGGAAATGTTCACGTCTTCTCCCTTCTTCGTTGTAGGTGTCGGAGAAGGTGGTGAGGGAGCGACAGAGGAGTCGGCTGGTCACGGTGAAGGCAAGGAAGAGACGTCAGGTGAGTGTCGGCTTCCATTCTGCTCGTCGAATGTTGCACTGTGTGAGTTGGTTTGTGCGCGTTCCAGTTAGTGTGCGAGAGTGTGTGCATTTGATGTTGATTTGGTCAGGGCGAGTGTTTGACTGAAACGTGGACGTGTCTGTCTGTGTGTGAATCTGTTTTTCTGTGTGTGTGTGTGTGTCTGTGTGTCTGTGTCTGTGTGATATGCGTGCATGTTCGAGTGAGATTGTTGAGTGGATGTGAGTGAATTGTGTCTGGTTTGAAGAGGTTCGATGAGATGTCGATGTGTATGTGTATGTGTATGTGAATGTGTTGGTGAATGTGTATGTGTATGTTGATGCGTGTGTGTATTTGTACTGGATGTGGATGTGGAGGGCGATACGGAGGTCTATTTTGATGTTGAAGGCGATGTGATTAATGTGAAGGACGGCGTGACCATCGTCTTCCTTCGTATTTGCAGGCGGCTTCGACTGATACTCTTTGTGAGCATGTGGTATATACCTGTGAGGAAATGTTCACGTCTTCTCCCTTCTTCGTTGTAGGTGTCGGAGAAGGTGGTGAGGGAGCGACAGAGGAGTCGGCTGGTCACGGTGAAGGCAAGGAAGAGACGTCAGGTGAGTGTCGGCTTCCATTCTGCTCGTCGAATGTTGCACTGTGTGAGTTGGTTTGTGCGCGTTCCAGTTAGTGTGCGAGAGTGTGTGCATTTGATGTTGATTTGGTCAGGGCGAGTGTTTGACTGAAACGTGGACGTGTCTGTCTGTGTGTGAATCTGTTTTTCTGTGTGTGTGTGTCTGTGTCTGTGTCTGTGTGATATGCGTGCATGTTCGAGTGAGATTGTTGAGTGGATGTGAGTGAATTGTGTCTGGTTTGAAGAGGTTCGATGAGATGTCGATGTGTATGTGTATGTGTATGTGAATGTGTTGGTGAATGTGTATGTGTATGTTGATGCGTGTGTGTATTTGTACTGGATGTGGATGTGGAGGGCGATACGGAGGTCTATTTTGATGTTGAAGGCGATGTGATTAATGTGAAGGACGGCGTGACCATCGTCTTCCTTCGTATTTGCAGGCGGCTTCGACTGATACTCTTTGTGAGCATGTGGTATATACCTGTGAGGAAATGTTCACGTCTTCTCCCTTCTTCGTTGTAGGTGTCGGAGAAGGTGGTGAGGGAGCGACAGAGGAGTCGGCTGGTCACGGTGAAGGCAAGGAAGAGACGTCAGGTGAGTGTCGGCTTCCATTCTGCTCGTCGAATGTTGCACTGTGTGAGTTGGTTTGTGCGCGTTCCAGTTAGTGTGCGAGAGTGTGTGCATTTGATGTTGATTTGGTCAGGGCGAGTGTTTGACTGAAACGTGGACGTGTCTGTCTGTGTGTGAATCTGTTTTTCTGTGTGTGTGTGTGTGTCTGTGTGTCTGTGTCTGTGTGATATGCGTGCATGTTCGAGTGAGATTGTTGAGTGGATGTGAGTGAATTGTGTCTGGTTTGAAGAGGTTCGATGAGATGTCGATGTGTATGTGTATGTGTATGTGAATGTGTTGGTGAATGTGTATGTGTATGTTGATGCGTGTGTGTATTTGTACTGGATGTGGATGTGGAGGGCGATACGGAGGTCTATTTTGATGTTGAAGGCGATGTGATTAATGTGAAGGACGGCGTGACCATCGTCTTCCTTCGTATTTGCAGGCGGCTTCGACTGATACTCTTTGTGAGCATGTGGTATATACCTGTGAGGAAATGTTCACGTCTTCTCCCTTCTTCGTTGTAGGTGTCGGAGAAGGTGGTGAGGGAGCGACAGAGGAGTCGGCTGGTCACGGTGAAGGCAAGGAAGAGACGTCAGGTGAGTGTCGGCTTCCATTCTGCTCGTCGAATGTTGCACTGTGTGAGTTGGTTTGTGCGCGTTCCAGTTAGTGTGCGAGAGTGTGTGCATTTGATGTTGATTTGGTCAGGGCGAGTGTTTGACTGAAACGTGGACGTGTCTGTCTGTGTGTGAATCTGTTTTTCTGTGTGTGTGTGTGTGTCTGTGTCTGTGTGTCTGTGTCTGTGTGATATGCGTGCATGTTCGAGTGAGATTGTTGAGTGGATGTGAGTGAATTGTGTCTGGTTTGAAGAGGTTCGATGAGATGTCGATGTGTATGTGTATGTGTATGTGAATGTGTTGGTGAATGTGTATGTGTATGTTGATGCGTGTGTGTATTTGTACTGGATGTGGATGTGGAGGGCGATACGGAGGTCTATTTTGATGTTGAAGGCGATGTGATTAATGTGAAGGACGGCGTGACCATCGTCTTCCTTCGTATTTGCAGGCGGCTTCGACTGATACTCTTTGTGAGCATGTGGTATATACCTGTGAGGAAATGTTCACGTCTTCTCCCTTCTTCGTTGTAGGTGTCGGAGAAGGTGGTGAGGGAGCGACAGAGGAGTCGGCTGGTCACGGTGAAGGCAAGGAAGAGACGTCAGGTGAGTGTCGGCTTCCATTCTGCTCGTCGAATGTTGCACTGTGTGAGTTGGTTTGTGCGCGTTCCAGTTAGTGTGCGAGAGTGTGTGCATTTGATGTTGATTTGGTCAGGGCGAGTGTTTGACTGAAACGTGGACGTGTCTGTCTGTGTGTGAATCTGTTTTTCTGTGTGTGTGTGTGTCTGTGTCTGTGTCTGTGTGATATGCGTGCATGTTCGAGTGAGATTGTTGAGTGGATGTGAGTGAATTGTGTCTGGTTTGAAGAGGTTCGATGAGATGTCGATGTGTATGTGTATGTGTATGTGAATGTGTTGGTGAATGTGTATGTGTATGTTGATGCGTGTGTGTATTTGTACTGGATGTGGATGTGGAGGGCGATACGGAGGTCTATTTTGATGTTGAAGGCGATGTGATTAATGTGAAGGACGGCGTGACCATCGTCTTCCTTCGTATTTGCAGGCGGCTTCGACTGATACTCTTTGTGAGCATGTGGTATATACCTGTGAGGAAATGTTCACGTCTTCTCCCTTCTTCGTTGTAGGTGTCGGAGAAGGTGGTGAGGGAGCGACAGAGGAGTCGGCTGGTCACGGTGAAGGCAAGGAAGAGACGTCAGGTGAGTGTCGGCTTCCATTCTGCTCGTCGAATGTTGCACTGTGTGAGTTGGTTTGTGCGCGTTCCAGTTAGTGTGCGAGAGTGTGTGCATTTGATGTTGATTTGGTCAGGGCGAGTGTTTGACTGAAACGTGGACGTGTCTGTCTGTGTGTGAATCTGTTTTTCTGTGTGTGTGTGTGTCTGTGTCTGTGTGTCTGTGTCTGTGTGATATGCGTGCATGTTCGAGTGAGATTGTTGAGTGGATGTGAGTGAATTGTGTCTGGTTTGAAGAGGTTCGATGAGATGTCGATGTGTATGTGTATGTGTATGTGAATGTGTTGGTGAATGTGTATGTGTATGTTGATGCGTGTGTGTATTTGTACTGGATGTGGATGTGGAGGGCGATACGGAGGTCTATTTTGATGTTGAAGGCGATGTGATTAATGTGAAGGACGGCGTGACCATCGTCTTCCTTCGTATTTGCAGGCGGCTTCGACTGATACTCTTTGTGAGCATGTGGTATATACCTGTGAGGAAATGTTCACGTCTTCTCCCTTCTTCGTTGTAGGTGTCGGAGAAGGTGGTGAGGGAGCGACAGAGGAGTCGGCTGGTCACGGTGAAGGCAAGGAAGAGACGTCAGGTGAGTGTCGGCTTCCATTCTGCTCGTCGAATGTTGCACTGTGTGAGTTGGTTTGTGCGCGTTCCAGTTAGTGTGCGAGAGTGTGTGCATTTGATGTTGATTTGGTCAGGGCGAGTGTTTGACTGAAACGTGGACGTGTCTGTCTGTGTGTGAATCTGTTTTTCTGTGTGTGTGTGTCTGTGTGTCTGTGTCTGTGTGATATGCGTGCATGTTCGAGTGAGATTGTTGAGTGGATGTGAGTGAATTGTGTCTGGTTTGAAGAGGTTCGATGAGATGTCGATGTGTATGTGTATGTGTATGTGAATGTGTTGGTGAATGTGTATGTGGATGTTGATGCGTGTGTGTATTTGTACTGGATGTGGATGTGGAGGGCGATACGGAGGTCTATTTTGATGTTGAAGGCGATGTGATTAATGTGAAGGACGGCGTGACCATCGTCTTCCTTCGTATTTGCAGGCGGCTTCGACTGATACTCTTTGTGAGCATGTGGTATATACCTGTGAGGAAATGTTCACGTCTTCTCCCTTCTTCGTTGTAGGTGTCGGAGAAGGTGGTGAGGGAGCGACAGAGGAGTCGGCTGGTCACGGTGAAGGCAAGGAAGAGACGTCAGGTGAGTGTCGGCTTCCATTCTGCTCGTCGAATGTTGCACTGTGTGAGTTGGTTTGTGCGCGTTCCAGTTAGTGTGCGAGAGTGTGTGCATTTGATGTTGATTTGGTCAGGGCGAGTGTTTGACTGAAACGTGGACGTGTCTGTCTGTGTGTGAATCTGTTTTTCTGTGTGTGTGTGTGTCTGTGTCTGTGTGTCTGTGTCTGTGTGATATGCGTGCATGTTCGAGTGAGATTGTTGAGTGGATGTGAGTGAATTGTGTCTGGTTTGAAGAGGTTCGATGAGATGTCGATGTGTATGTGTATGTGTATGTGAATGTGTTGGTGAATGTGTATGTGTATGTTGATGCGTGTGTGTATTTGTACTGGATGTGGATGTGGAGGGCGATACGGAGGTCTATTTTGATGTTGAAGGCGATGTGATTAATGTGAAGGACGGCGTGACCATCGTCTTCCTTCGTATTTGCAGGCGGCTTCGACTGATACTCTTTGTGAGCATGTGGTATATACCTGTGAGGAAATGTTCACGTCTTCTCCCTTCTTCGTTGTAGGTGTCGGAGAAGGTGGTGAGGGAGCGACAGAGGAGTCGGCTGGTCACGGTGAAGGCAAGGAAGAGACGTCAGGTGAGTGTCGGCTTCCATTCTGCTCGTCGAATGTTGCACTGTGTGAGTTGGTTTGTGCGCGTTCCAGTTAGTGTGCGAGAGTGTGTGCATTTGATGTTGATTTGGTCAGGGCGAGTGTTTGACTGAAACGTGGACGTGTCTGTCTGTGTGTGAATCTGTTTTTCTGTGTGTGTGTGTGTCTGTGTCTGTGTGTCTGTGTCTGTGTGATATGCGTGCATGTTCGAGTGAGATTGATGAGTGGATGTGAGTGAATTGTGTCTGGTTTGAAGAGGTTCGATGAGATGTCGATGTGTATGTGTACGTGTATGTGAATGTGTTGGTGAATGTGTATGTGTATGTTGATGCGTGTGTGTATTTGTACTGGATGTGGATGTGGAGGGCGATACGGAGGTCTATTTTGATGTTGAAGGCGATGTGATTAATGTGAAGGACGGCGTGACCATCGTCTTCCTTCGTATTTGCAGGCGGCTTCGACTGATACTCTTTGTGAGCATGTGGTATATACCTGTGAGGAAATGTTCACGTCTTCTCCCTTCTTCGTTGTAGGTGTCGGAGAAGGTGGTGAGGGAGCGACAGAGGAGTCGGCTGGTCACGGTGAAGGCAAGGAAGAGACGTCAGGTGAGTGTCGGCTTCCATTCTGCTCGTCGAATGTTGCACTGTGTGAGTTGGTTTGTGCGCGTTCCAGTTAGTGTGCGAGAGTGTGTGCATTTGATGTTGATTTGGTCAGGGCGAGTGTTTGACTGAAACGTGGACGTGTCTGTCTGTGTGTGAATCTGTTTTTCTGTGTGTGTGTGTGTGTCTGTGTGTCTGTGTCTGTGTGATATGCGTGCATGTTCGAGTGAGATTGTTGAGTGGATGTGAGTGAATTGTGTCTGGTTTGAAGAGGTTCGATGAGATGTCGATGTGTATGTGTATGTGTATGTGAATGTGTTGGTGAATGTGTATGTGTATGTTGATGCGTGTGTGTATTTGTACTGGATGTGGATGTGGAGGGCGATACGGAGGTCTATTTTGATGTTGAAGGCGATGTGATTAATGTGAAGGACGGCGTGACCATCGTCTTCCTTCGTATTTGCAGGCGGCTTCGACTGATACTCTTTGTGAGCATGTGGTATATACCTGTGAGGAAATGTTCACGTCTTCTCCCTTCTTCGTTGTAGGTGTCGGAGAAGGTGGTGAGGGAGCGACAGAGGAGTCGGCTGGTCACGGTGAAGGCAAGGAAGAGACGTCAGGTGAGTGTCGGCTTCCATTCTGCTCGTCGAATGTTGCACTGTGTGAGTTGGTTTGTGCGCGTTCCAGTTAGTGTGCGAGAGTGTGTGCATTTGATGTTGATTTGGTCAGGGCGAGTGTTTGACTGAAACGTGGACGTGTCTGTCTGTGTGTGAATCTGTTTTTCTGGGTGTGTGTGTGTCTGTGTCTGTGTGTCTGTGTCTGTGTGATATGCGTGCATGTTCGAGTGAGATTGTTGAGTGGATGTGAGTGAATTGTGTCTGGTTTGAAGAGGTTCGATGAGATGTCGATGTGTATGTGTATGTGTATGTGAATGTGTTGGTGAATGTGTATGTGTATGTTGATGCGTGTGTGTATTTGTACTGGATGTGGATGTGGAGGGCGATACGGAGGTCTATTTTGATGTTGAAGGCGATGTGATTAATGTGAAGGACGGCGTGACCATCGTCTTCCTTCGTATTTGCAGGCGGCTTCGACTGATACTCTTTGTGAGCATGTGGTATATACCTGTGAGGAAATGTTCACGTCTTCTCCCTTCTTCGTTGTAGGTGTCGGAGAAGGTGGTGAGGGAGCGACAGAGGAGTCGGCTGGTCACGGTGAAGGCAAGGAAGAGACGTCAGGTGAGTGTCGGCTTCCATTCTGCTCGTCGAATGTTGCACTGTGTGAGTTGGTTTGTGCGCGTTCCAGTTAGTGTGCGAGAGTGTGTGCATTTGATGTTGATTTGGTCAGGGCGAGTGTTTGACTGAAACGTGGACGTGTCTGTCTGTGTGTGAATCTGTTTTTCTGTGTGTGTGTGTGTCTGTGTCTGTGTGTCTGTGTCTGTGTGATATGCGTGCATGTTCGAGTGAGATTGTTGAGTGGATGTGAGTGAATTGTGTCTGGTTTGAAGAGGTTCGATGAGATGTCGATGTGTATGTGTATGTGTATGTGAATGTGTTGGTGAATGTGTATGTGTATGTTGATGCGTGTGTGTATTTGTACTGGATGTGGATGTGGAGGGCGATACGGAGGTCTATTTTGATGTTGAAGGCGATGTGATTAATGTGAAGGACGGCGTGACCATCGTCTTCCTTCGTATTTGCAGGCGGCTTCGACTGATACTCTTTGTGAGCATGTGGTATATACCTGTGAGGAAATGTTCACGTCTTCTCCCTTCTTCGTTGTAGGTGTCGGAGAAGGTGGTGAGGGAGCGACAGAGGAGTCGGCTGGTCACGGTGAAGGCAAGGAAGAGACGTCAGGTGAGTGTCGGCTTCCATTCTGCTCGTCGAATGTTGCACTGTGTGAGTTGGTTTGTGCGCGTTCCAGTTAGTGTGCGAGAGTGTGTGCATTTGATGTTGATTTGGTCAGGGCGAGTGTTTGACTGAAACGTGGACGTGTCTGTCTGTGTGTGAATCTGTTTTTCTGTGTGTGTGTGTGTGTCTGTGTGTCTGTGTCTGTGTGATATGCGTGCATGTTCGAGTGAGATTGTTGAGTGGATGTGAGTGAATTGTGTCTGGTTTGAAGAGGTTCGATGAGATGTCGACGTGTATGTGTATGTGTATGTGAATGTGTTGGTGAATGTGTATGTGTATGTTGATGCGTGTGTGTATTTGTACTGGATGTGGATGTGGAGGGCGATACGGAGGTCTATTTTGATGTTGAAGGCGATGTGATTAATGTGAAGGACGGCGTGACCATCGTCTTCCTTCGTATTTGCAGGCGGCTTCGACTGATACTCTTTGTGAGCATGTGGTATATACCTGTGAGGAAATGTTCACGTCTTCTCCCTTCTTCGTTGTAGGTGTCGGAGAAGGTGGTGAGGGAGCGACAGAGGAGTCGGCTGGTCACGGTGAAGGCAAGGAAGAGACGTCAGGTGAGTGTCGGCTTCCATTCTGCTCGTCGAATGTTGCACTGTGTGAGTTGGTTTGTGCGCGTTCCAGTTAGTGTGCGAGAGTGTGTGCATTTGATGTTGATTTGGTCAGGGCGAGTGTTTGACTGAAACGTGGACGTGTCTGTCTGTGTGTGAATCTGTTTTTCTGTGTGTGTGTGTGTCTGTGTCTGTGTCTGTGTGATATGCGTGCATGTTCGAGTGAGATTGATGAGTGGATGTGAGTGAATTGTGTCTGGTTTGAAGAGGTTCGATGAGATGTCGATGTGTATGTGTACGTGTATGTGAATGTGTTGGTGAATGTGTATGTGTATGTTGATGCGTGTGTGTATTTGTACTGGATGTGGATGTGGAGGGCGATACGGAGGTCTATTTTGATGTTGAAGGCGATGTGATTAATGTGAAGGACGGCGTGACCATCGTCTTCCTTCGTATTTGCAGGCGGCTTCGACTGATACTCTTTGTGAGCATGTGGTATATACCTGTGAGGAAATGTTCACGTCTTCTCCCTTCTTCGTTGTAGGTGTCGGAGAAGGTGGTGAGGGAGCGACAGAGGAGTCGGCTGGTCACGGTGAAGGCAAGGAAGAGACGTCAGGTGAGTGTCGGCTTCCATTCTGCTCGTCGAATGTTGCACTGTGTGAGTTGGTTTGTGCGCGTTCCAGTTAGTGTGCGAGAGTGTGTGCATTTGATGTTGATTTGGTCAGGGCGAGTGTTTGACTGAAACGTGGACGTGTCTGTCTGTGTGTGAATCTAATTTTCTGTGTGTGTGTGTGTCTGTGTCTGTGTGTCTGTGTCTGTGTGATATGCGTGCATGTTCGAGTGAGATTGATGAGTGGATGTGAGTGAATTGTGTCTGGTTTGAAGAGGTTCGATGAGATGTCGATGTGTATGTGTATGTGTATGTGAATGTGTTGGTGAATGTGTATGTGTATGTTGATGCGTGTGTGTATTTGTACTGGATGTGGATGTGGAGGGCGATACGGAGGTCTATTTTGATGTTGAAGGCGATGTGATTAATGTGAAGGACGGCGTGACCATCGTCTTCCTTCGTATTTGCAGGCGGCTTCGACTGATACTCTTTGTGAGCATGTGGTATATACCTGTGAGGAAATGTTCACGTCTTCTCCCTTCTTCGTTGTAGGTGTCGGAGAAGGTGGTGAGGGAGCGACAGAGGAGTCGGCTGGTCACGGTGAAGGCAAGGAAGAGACGTCAGGTGAGTGTCGGCTTCCATTCTGCTCGTCGAATGTTGCACTGTGTGAGTTGGTTTGTGCACGTTCCAGTTAGTGTGCGAGAGTGTGTGCATTTGATGTTGATTTGGTCAGGGCGAGTGTTTGACTGAAACGTGGACGTGTCTGTCTGTGTGTGAATCTGTTTTTCTGTGTGTGTGTGTGTCTGTGTGTCTGTGTCTGTGTGATATGCGTGCATGTTCGAGTGAGATTGTTGAGTGGATGTGAGTGAATTGTGTCTGGTTTGAAGAGGTTCGATGAGATGTCGACGTGTATGTGTATGTGTATGTGAATGTGTTGGTGAATGTGTATGTGTATGTTGATGCGTGTGTGTATTTGTACTGGATGTGGATGTGGAGGGCGATACGGAGGTCTATTTTGATGTTGAAGGCGATGTGATTAATGTGAAGGACGGCGTGACCATCGTCTTCCTTCGTATTTGCAGGCGGCTTCGACTGATACTCTTTGTGAGCATGTGGTATATACCTGTGAGGAAATGTTCACGTCTTCTCCCTTCTTCGTTGTAGGTGTCGGAGAAGGTGGTGAGGGAGCGACAGAGGAGTCGGCTGGTCACGGTGAAGGCAAGGAAGAGACGTCAGGTGAGTGTCGGCTTCCATTCTGCTCGTCGAATGTTGCACTGTGTGAGTTGGTTTGTGCGCGTTCCAGTTAGTGTGCGAGAGTGTGTGCATTTGATGTTGATTTGGTCAGGGCGAGTGTTTGACTGAAACGTGGACGTGTCTGTCTGTGTGTGAATCTAATTTTCTGTGTGTGTGTGTCTGTGTCTGTGTGTCTGTGTCTGTGTGATATGCGTGCATGTTCGAGTGAGATTGTTGAGTGGATGTGAGTGAATTGTGTCTGGTTTGAAGAGGTTCGATGAGATGTCGATGTGTATGTGTATGTGTATGTGAATGTGTTGGTGAATGTGTATGTGTATGTTGATGCGTGTGTGTATTTGTACTGGATGTGGATGTGGAGGGCGATACGGAGGTCTATTTTGATGTTGAAGGCGATGTGATTAATGTGAAGGACGGCGTGACCATCGTCTTCCTTCGTATTTGCAGGCGGCTTCGACTGATACTCTTTGTGAGCATGTGGTATATACCTGTGAGGAAATGTTCACGTCTTCTCCCTTCTTCGTTGTAGGTGTCGGAGAAGGTGGTGAGGGAGCGACAGAGGAGTCGGCTGGTCACGGTGAAGGCAAGGAAGAGACGTCAGGTGAGTGTCGGCTTCCATTCTGCTCGTCGAATGTTGCACTGTGTGAGTTGGTTTGTGCGCGTTCCAGTTAGTGTGCGAGAGTGTGTGCATTTGATGTTGATTTGGTCAGGGCGAGTGTTTGACTGAAACGTGGACGTGTCTGTCTGTGTGTGAATCTAATTTTCTGTGTGTGTGTGTGTCTGTGTCTGTGTGTCTGTGTCTGTGTGATATGCGTGCATGTTCGAGTGAGATTGATGAGTGGATGTGAGTGAATTGTGTCTGGTTTGAAGAGGTTCGATGAGATGTCGATGTGTATGTGTACGTGTATGTGAATGTGTTGGTGAATGTGTATGTGTATGTTGATGCGTGTGTGTATTTGTACTGGATGTGGATGTGGAGGGCGATACGGAGGTCTATTTTGATGTTGAAGGCGATGTGATTAATGTGAAGGACGGCGTGACCATCGTCTTCCTTCGTATTTGCAGGCGGCTTCGACTGATACTCTTTGTGAGCATGTGGTATATACCTGTGAGGAAATGTTCACGTCTTCTCCCTTCTTCGTTGTAGGTGTCGGAGAAGGTGGTGAGGGAGCGACAGAGGAGTCGGCTGGTCACGGTGAAGGCAAGGAAGAGACGTCAGGTGAGTGTCGGCTTCCATTCTGCTCGTCGAATGTTGCACTGTGTGAGTTGGTTTGTGCGCGTTCCAGTTAGTGTGCGAGAGTGTGTGCATTTGATGTTGATTTGGTCAGGGCGAGTGTTTGACTGAAACGTGGACGTGTCTGTCTGTGTGTGAATCTGTTTTTTCTGTGTGTGTGTGTGTCTGTGTGTCTGTGTCTGTGTGATATGCGTGCATGTTCGAGTGAGATTGTTGAGTGGATGTGAGTGAATTGTGTCTGGTTTGAAGAGGTTCGATGAGATGTCGATGTGTATGTGTATGTGTATGTGAATGTGTTGGTGAATGTGTATGTGTATGTTGATGCGTGTGTGTATTTGTACTGGATGTGGATGTGGAGGGCGATACGGAGGTCTATTTTGATGTTGAAGGCGATGTGATTAATGTGAAGGACGGCGTGACCATCGTCTTCCTTCGTATTTGCAGGCGGCTTCGACTGATACTCTTTGTGAGCATGTGGTATATACCTGTGAGGAAATGTTCACGTCTTCTCCCTTCTTCGTTGTAGGTGTCGGAGAAGGTGGTGAGGGAGCGACAGAGGAGTCGGCTGGTCACGGTGAAGGCAAGGAAGAGACGTCAGGTGAGTGTCGGCTTCCATTCTGCTCGTCGAATGTTGCACTGTGTGAGTTGGTTTGTGCGCGTTCCAGTTAGTGTGCGAGAGTGTGTGCATTTGATGTTGATTTGGTCAGGGCGAGTGTTTGACTGAAACGTGGACGTGTCTGTCTGTGTGTGAATCTGTTTTTCTGTGTGTGTGTGTCTGTGTCTGTGTCTGTGTCTGTGTGATATGCGTGCATGTTCGAGTGAGATTGTTGAGTGGATGTGAGTGAATTGTGTCTGGTTTGAAGAGGTTCGATGAGATGTCGATGTGTATGTGTACGTGTATGTGAATGTGTTGGTGAATGTGTATGTGTATGTTGATGCGTGTGTGTATTTGTACTGGATGTGGATGTGGAGGGCGATACGGAGGTCTATTTTGATGTTGAAGGCGATGTGATTAATGTGAAGGACGGCGTGACCATCGTCTTCCTTCGTATTTGCAGGCGGCTTCGACTGATACTCTTTGTGAGCATGTGGTATATACCTGTGAGGAAATGTTCACGTCTTCTCCCTTCTTCGTTGTAGGTGTCGGAGAAGGTGGTGAGGGAGCGACAGAGGAGTCGGCTGGTCACGGTGAAGGCAAGGAAGAGACGTCAGGTGAGTGTCGGCTTCCATTCTGCTCGTCGAATGTTGCACTGTGTGAGTTGGTTTGTGCGCGTTCCAGTTAGTGTGCGAGAGTGTGTGCATTTGATGTTGATTTGGTCAGGGCGAGTGTTTGACTGAAACGTGGACGTGTCTGTCTGTGTGTGAATCTAATTTTCTGTGTGTGTGTGTGTCTGTGTCTGTGTGTCTGTGTCTGTGTGATATGCGTGCATGTTCGAGTGAGATTGATGAG
>OX235273.1:73228250-73259477 GCA_944472155.2 Trichobilharzia szidati
TACGAATTTAAAACAAGCAATAAAGGTTAATAAAGCAGGATTTAATGAATTCAGCTGAATACTCTACATACACGGATATATATACTCTTGAAATTACATTGGGAGATATAGGACTGATAAGTAGACAAACTACATTGAATTAGTCATGCAGAAAGAGAGGTGTGAATGTTTTTCCAGGTCATGTTCAAATAGATAAGGGAAGAGGGAGTATGAGAGATCAAATTTAAGATAAATTGCATTACGCTTCAATTACATCACTTAGATAAACAATTAGACATTAGAGAATTTAACAAGAATTGCAAACAGAGTGATGACAATAGTAATAGTTATAATAACAATAATAATAATAGTGTTGAAGTGAGTTTAGATAATCCTACTGATAAAGGATAATTTTAAATGAATCAATAATAATAATAATAATAATAATAATAGGTAGAATTATAAGTGAAACGTATTACCATGGTAGATTCAGAGTCACGACCATCTCCTGAAAACATTCTATAAGGAGAAGTGCATCATTCTAGGTTGTAGGTCTAATCTGTGATTTTGAGACATTTTTTGACGAAACAGACCTTAGTCACTCACTTAATCTCATTTGGACAGTAGAATTACTTTTGTATATATGTAACAGCAGAAGACGAGACACGGAAGACAAGGTATATCTTCAATTGATCAAACCTCTCTCTCTCTCTCTCTCTCTCTCTCTCTCTCTCTATATATATATATATATATATATATATATATATATAGTTTATATTCTTTAACCAATCACTGAGCATGTGATTTCGGCGTACATTAAACATGAAATAGAATGCTCAAATACATATATAGTATTCTGTTGCTAATGCAGTATTGAATTGTGGAAATATATGAGAATCATATTCCTTTGTAACACATTGTCCGTATCATACCACCACAAATATCTTTTCGCATATTTGACATTTGATCAGTTATCTTCCGTGATCGTTCAGTGACAGTTATATTTGAACAAAGCAAGAACAACAATCGTACCAGGATAATATGAGCTCATCTTTTATTATTTAGAGGATTCTTCTCAACTGGTTACAGCCTGAACGATAAAAAAAATGAATTACATTACATTAAAGATTTGAACATACTTTTCCACGATCACAAGTAGTGATCGGTAGGAAGTAAAAGTAACATTAGTCCAGAATGATTTAACTAATTAAAAGTTACAAACACTGACTATTTATAGAATAATTAGACAATTAGGCTTGGAAACAAAAAACAGAGTTATGTTTAGATGAGAGAGTAGAGTTTTCTAAACAAGAAAAAGGGTGACTCATAAAAGTTGTATATTTTTTGTTATCACCAGGGCAGTGTAAGATTCACCACTGTCTCTTTCTGCGTACATAGATTTGGTTTAAGTCGTTTGATAGTAATTGCTTCAGCAAAGCGTAGCAAGTTAGGTTTTTTTTGCTTGTTGATTATTTTGAACGACTTCAGGTTGTCTACAATATGACAATATATGTGTAGTGAACTTTGAAAGAATCAAAATAACTGATCAAAATTCGGTTTAGTAGTAAAGTGATAACTTTAAAAGCTACCTTAACTTGTGCTCACAAATTGACTCACTGTCAAAATCTATAAAATGGGTCTAAATAACCAACTTAATAATAGTTATACCGTCTTGTGTTCATTAGTTTCTATGTTTTCCATTTTATCTCTACAGAGACCCTTTTCTTAAAGTTCTAACCTGCTATGAGTGTAGATATAACTATTCACTTAGTTTCCTTCCAGATCACATTAGTTATTGATATACATAAAATATTTACAAAATAACTACGGATTCTTTTTACTGACCAGCTGAAATAAAAGTAGACTGTTACTGGATAACTATTCCATATATTAGGTAGACACCGAAGTTTAAAAAGAAATTGAGAGCTACTTTTAAATCGGAAATACATCATTTTCTACATTTAAAATTACATTTTTTCCTAATATTTTTAGAAGTATTAAATTATTGGTGTATGGGGGTGACTAGCAGTGGAATCCAGGAGGCGAATCTCGTTCTATTTGGGGCTCATCAATCGTATGTGACTGTATTCCCAAGTGAGTGCTTCGGACTAATCAATTGAAGGGAAAAGCTAAAATTGAATTAAATCATTATTAAGACCCACTAAAAAAGAGGTGGTTCTTGTGGCCCAAGTCGTCTAGTGGATAGCGCTTTGGCGTTTGAAAATATGAGCACTGAGTTCGAGCCTCGGTGGGAACACCACATGCACTCACTGGGGAATGCAGGTTCATCCAGTTGACAATTCCCAGATAAGATGAAATGTGCATCCTGGATTCCCCTGCCAGTCACCATCCACCAACTGACTTCAAGTTACATGACCAGATATCATCGAGGCATCTGCACTAGGAGCTGACATGTCAACCTGAGCCCGAGCACTTCGGTTCAATCTATCGACGGGAAAATCTAAAATTGAATTAAATAAGTACCAAATTGTCTTTTTAATAATGAATACTTTTACATAACTTTAGATAATTTTGTAGTCAGCATGTTTCTTTTTTGTAAAGATCAGAATGACACAGTGAAATCAAAACAAGAGATAATCGTCCAGTTAAATCCAAGAAAAAATTAGTTGTTTACAGAGGAGCTCTCAGTAAAAATCACTAGTGAAAATTATTGCGGGTAGGGGTTGTCTCCAGTTTCATCCCAGGCTGTGACTCTTCAGTAACTTGCCTTTTCGTAAAAATGCCCAGTCACTTCTAATATTCACTCACTCTGAAACTGATTCTGAGTAATAAATTTTACTCTAGTCGTCATCCAGTAAACATTACTGCATAACTACGTATCATATGAAATGGGCCAGTTCCATTCATAATAAAAATTGTTTTCAAAACATGAAGCATATTTACACACGTGACCTTTCATTCAAAAATTTTTTAAATACACTGGAACAGATTTTCTTGGTATTATTATGTTTGTTCACTTATTTAAGTGTTTTACTCAACTCAGTCCAATGGAATATGTCCTTCTTTTACCAGTCTATGAGCCACACCTATTGAGTACGATCTTCCGATCACTGACAAACTGTCTGAATGCCTAGTGGCTAAGCTAACAAGCCGCGTCTCCACTCACATCTAATTGGTCTTAAGTAATGACTTTACTTTTAGGTGTTTGATGATGCAACTTTGGAGAATTATTCCTTTGACATTAAATGTATAAGTAAGTGCTTCATAGCATTGAAAACTATTTATGTAATCAAATAGAAGGATCGATTTACTTGGCGGTAATAGCGCACATTTTCTCAGTGTTTTGCTAAATGATATTTTGTTGTACTTTGTTTTCTTTCAGCTAGAATCTCAAATGTAAATGTTCTCTTTTTTCAATGAATTTAATGCTCAGCTGAATAGTCATGTGATCATTTGTGTATGATGTTAGTTAATTCTCTCTCTCCGTTTAAAATGGTACTTCTGTTCAATCATTGAATCTTTTGTGGTTATTTCAATATGATCAGATCTTTATGTCAGAAATTCTGTTCTACTGCAATGCCAAAATAGATTTTTCATTTGACGTATCCTTCCCCTGGACAATGTTGCTTAAAACAAATATGTCTTATTTTCAATAGAAACTAGAATTTTGGTAGCTTTAAGTATTTTTTACTGTAGAGAAATGAGATATGATTGTCTACAGTCTATTACATCGGTTCTTTTGAAATTACTCTCTGATGCGAACCCTTTAAGCTATGAAGTTACTAGTCTTTTAGCAAGAGAATATAGTAATAATAGGTGTCAGAATTGTTTATATGGTAGAGAAAAGAGACAAATGAGTTAAAATTTCCATTTATACAAGTTCTCCATACTTTGCTTCTGTTATCTTCCCTTCATGTTTGCCATATTTTTCTCTAAGGATCTTCCATTTCCCCTCTTCACAACTTACCTCATCTTTCTACTATTCAAAATTCTTGCGGAAGAAACCCCACACAATACACTACCTATGGTTTCTTGCCAGTGACATACTCCGCAATCTTATCCTATAAAAGAAAGAAATGTATACTACTTATCAAAGTCTAATAATGTGCTTTACTCCTGAAGCCATTCTAATTTATCGTGAAAATAAGAAATTTCGTTGGTTATGTTAAAGGCCGTTAAAATCAAAGATGTAAATTTTTAGTTAAATTATGAGTCTGAATTTGCTGGGATATTTCGTGTACTTCACTAGGCATACTACAATACCTAGTATCTCAAATTGTGGCTTTGAAAACAAACCCAGACTGTGCATAGTTTAAAATCAATTAATGCATCATTCAGAAGTATTCAGCTGTTCCTTTATTGTTCCCATGAAAGACCTGATATGGTTGAGAGTGAGTAGACTTCAGTATTCCACTCGAAATACTCTCACATGGCCATGCATTCATCGCCTCTGCCAGGTAAGTTCTATCCTTTACTTTCACTCAGGCAGAATGTTCCTCGCAAAAGTGAAAGAACGAATCCGAACGTGTGGTGCTTACAACCAAACTGGTGGACATGTCGGTGGTGTACCTAGGGGAGATGTAAAACTCTAATCCCAAACCTCTGTTGTACATGTGTCCCAGAGTCTTAGAGGATTGGATGATGTATAAACCCGTATGGTCATCGGAAACCATGGGAAAATAGAATCTGATGCTTCTCCACTGAACTGTAGTTCAGACTTCACGTCAGAGGCTCGGGAATGGACCTTTAAGACAGCCAGCTGCTTTTGGTCTGGGCAGTATCGCGGGCCTCATACAAACTATGAACTTTTGTATGACTCATCTCTTGATGCATCTGATGTACCAAGTCTGTGATTTTAAGAAAAAGATAAATAATCAGTTTAACTTTGATAAGACTAAGGTTTTACAGAAAGGTTTTTACAGAAAGGTTTTGGTTCATATAAAGAAAGACTGACTGCAGAAACCCTACATATATGGGTGAATCCCAACAGTTTGAACAGACGTGAAGGTGTGATGTTAGCTGATGCATGGCAAATCCTGACTAATAAATTAAAATTGGACATGTATCAACAACTAGTCACATTTGGTCAAATTCCCGACTGTCTATGACTTCTTATGGAGAGAATAACAAATTTATAAAATTATATTATATTTGTAAGCAATCTCAATTATTTTGTAACTATCCGGTCAAATCTTGATCACAGCTCATATGAGAATAACTCGTAAAAGAATAACAAATGTTTTATGACTGTTCACCCACACACACATACACACACCCCATTGTATACTTCATATATATTTTAACAAAAGTAGACTAATTTTGAAAGTCTGAGGTCAAATTCTGACCACAGTTTATAAAAAATTTTTGTTTTGTTTTGTTTATTATACCTATTGATAGCTGTTTCTTGATTCATATGACAGGACAAATAATTTGAAACAAGAGATGTACTTTTATATATAAACGTACAATTTTATGTATTTATTATACATGTTGATGCCTGTTGCATGGCTGATGATTGGACAAGGTTTCAAACAAGAGTTGGTCCTTCTATATATAAACCTCTGTTATGTTAATTTCGATTAATTTCCCTGAAGAAGTCCGGACCAGATTGCCGAACGAAACGTTGGAATTAATCATTTCACTTTCGCTGAGATTTTACAAATATAATTTTAAAAATGTCTACTCACTCAGCGCTCAATTATTTTGCAACTATCCGGTCAAATCTTGATCACAGTTCATGTGAATCAATTTAACTCCTACTGAAAAACAGAGCGAAGTGTATATTTACCGTAGGCAGACTAATGAAGTGCATCTTTTACACTGTAAGTTCTTGAGAAACATTTATTTCTTAAATTGATTACTTTCATTCACTAGATCGGTAGACAAAAAGTCAATTCTCTGACAAGGAAAGCTCCGTTGGCGGCGCAACTGGTAAAACTGTTCTTTTAAGGTGTAATTATAACTATTAAAATAAAACAAATTTCATCTCTGAAAATAAATAAATAAGTAAATACCGTCAATAAATAATAACCGATTAGTTATAGTCTAATTAATTTAATTGAAATAACAGAATCAATTTTTGTAAAATAATAAAATAAAAGGTAATTTTGTATCAGTGTAGACCCAGGCTAGATAATCTACCAAAACAATAAAACAAACTGGACATATATTGATGTAAACCTATTTAAACTTATTGAAATAAATAAATATTAGCTAGCACTACCTACTATCAGCGACTGGTTGATTATGCATCAGGCTGTGGGAAGATGGAACACAGACTTATTATGGACCAACTAGTAGACTCTGGAAGATCTAGCCTTCGCGGATCGCTTATATTTAATGTCACCCAAATTCGAAGATTTACAGGCGGAAACCAACAAGTTAGCAGAAGACGAATCGAAGACAGGACCTCACAGGAACATTAGAGACGACAGAAGTGATGAAGATACCTAACCAACAGGAAGTGACAACCACCATCAGAAGCAGAAATCTAAACGAAGTCACCTCTTTCACTTACCTAGCCGACATTATTTCAGCTACAGGTTGGACGGATTTGAATGTAAAAGAAAGAATGGGAAAGGTATGATAAACATGCAGCAATCTGAATTTAGTGTGGAAATGTACCACACTCAGAATATAGTAAAAGATCCGGATCCTATGCCTCTGTATGGTTGACAAACTTGTCATGTGCCTCACGGAAAGCATCTCTAACAGGCTGCAAACTTTCATCAACAGTTGCTTTCTCTACGTCCTAAAAGTTAGACATTCAGTCGAAAAGGATAAGCAACAATGAAATCTGTCAAGGAATCAGACAAAAATGTATTGCCTAAAAGAATATGCCGAACAAAATGCATGTGAATCTGGTATATACTGAAGAGACCATTGCGTGACATCTCGCTTCATTTCCTTGAGAGAAATTCGAATAGGAATCAACAAGTCGGTTATCTGAGTGTACCCCAGATGAGATCGTGTGACGAGTAGGTGGGGCTCAGGGGCAATCATAGAGGCAGTTAAGAAGATTTCAGAGAGCAGAGTGATATATGGATGCACAGATGAAGCTGAAAACCAAGAGAATAATAATAATCATAATAATATATATACTTTAAAGAGATAACGTTTTCTTTTCAAATGAACAATCAACACTCATTGTTGTAAGGTAAGTCAGTTTAATTTTATGCAATGAAATTTTTGACAGCAGGTTAAATCGAAAAATAACTTAAACTGTAAATTACACCTACACTGATAAGAATTTCTATTCTTATTGTGACACCGTTGACAATTTACAAGTTATCTGACAATAGTAATAATAATTATAATGTGTTAACTATCAAAATACTGTCTTCATTTGAAACACTGAAGGTATAATTCACATGAATACCAAGTATATTTTGGAAAAATTATATGTACTGATGTCTTAAATATTTTTTGAATTATTATCAATTAAACATTATTTTGTTGTTGTTTTTTCATTCTTAGGCGGAGAAAAACATTTTTCTCTGTAACGTTTCATATTGTATTTTGAAATTACTTCATGAGTCATTAGACTGGAAAGCATGCTGAAATTTAGCCTCGTGCTTCTTTTTTATGCAACAACAAGGCACATCTACAATTCTAAGAAAATTTATTTGGATTTTTAAATCTAAGCCTTCACCATTCTGTGTTAAAGTTGGTAGTATTTTCATTAAGCCAAAATGAAATTATGTAAGACTGTATGTTGCGCACAAATCGAGGTATTTAGACATTCATTCTCGCGTTTCTCATCCGTTATATGATGCAAATATCAGGCTCATTAAATTTACACTTTAACTTCTCGTGTCAGGTATCATCAAATCTATAAACACTTCTTGTTAATGAGAGCTAAAAGGCACAAAAAGTGTGTAAACTGCTTTCTTACAACTAACACCAGAACAAGGGAGTTCACTGAAGGGCACAGTTCTGTAATCTTAGTTAACTTGGTATTTCACTGCGACATTAACCGGAGCATATCGATTTTAACAGTTTCACCGTCATTACTTTAGTGTGTACGACCAGTACTAAAAGTCTATTATTCAGCTGTTTCTTTTCAAACGTAAAATAAACCGAAATTTATCTGAAGAAATCTACAGATGGTGATATTTGAAGAGCTATTGTTAACACAACGAACACATTCAAGTGTTGGTTTGTAGGGATTTGATTGGTTACAGGATTTTCATCATGAGCTGACATTAGTTAGAGAACCATTGGAAAACCTGGGAGTACTGGACGGCTGTTTCATCCTAATTTGGGACTCTTCATCAGTACGCCTCTATCGGGGGTAACAATTGTGTTTACTTTAATATAGTTTAAAATTATCTCTCGTTTATAATTATTGATTTCAGACACAAATTCGGCACACTATAAATCTCCATTACTAACAGTGTTCTTTCCGGTCAATTTCATCTCACTCCACTTTGTCTTCTCTTTTTTTATATAATGATTAATGTAAGTTCAGCTTTTTAGTCACTTTCCGCTTCCGAAAAACTCCTCTATCTGAATCTACAATTCAGCGGAGGCTCGTCGGCAGAAATACTAAGAAACCACCTATACCGAACACTGAACAAAAACTTCTTCGCAGCTGAACTCCAACTAACCTTCTCTACAATAACAATGATTCGCATCAACGTGAAATATAAGCTACCACTGTTGGCCAGTCTCGTCAGTATGCCTCTACCAATTCACCTGCTCGTGTGGGACTAGGTATGTAGGCCTTACACAGCGTTTGCTATCCAAATGTGTCATCGAACACTTACCCTCATGGTTTTATGGAGGAAACAAAATGTCACCCCGAAGCTCTATTCCGGGACACCTGATAGAATCGGAGCACCAAGCAAACCCACAAAGTAACTTCAAAGTCATTTGTAGAATACGTAGGAATCTTGATGACAGAGAACGAATCAAACTTCTTCAAACTTCAGAAGCAATGTCTGAGATCCACATGTTAAATCCTGAACTCTGCATACGAAAGAAGTCTATTCAGTCATTAAATCTACAGTGGACCTGACCTGTCTTAACACCAAATGCGGAATTTTTGATTCATCTTGGTTTTGCATGTTTACTTCTTATATTTGCTTGTATGATATTTTCTTCCCCCACCCCCCTCTTATTAAATCTCCACTCCTCACTAACACTGTTCTCAACTTGACTTTTGTTCACTTTTAATTTTAGTTCAGCTCCACTCAACCCCGTATATTCGATTACTTCACCTCACTCGCTTATTCAATCTCATTTTAGTTTATAACCCATTCACGCTTTCTTGATTATGTGACCTGTTATCTAAAATTTACCATTCTGATGACAAATCTTTGGAAATATTCATTTTATCGCTAAGACAATTTGCTGTATATGTGCGATTGTACAGCTTGAGAATGATATCTCCGAAAAGACTAACTCACCGTTGTACTCATTTTCTTTTCTATGACTCAATGGATATTTTTAAGTTGTACTTAAAAGTGATCTATGTTAGCTTGTTTATGCTGCTGACTTATGTCGAGGTAGTGTTCGACAATGTAAGAAGGTTAAATCACCACTCGTGTTCATCTGTATGCAAATTTCACTTTCTCCTGTGAGGCTTGCTGCATCAAGTGTTGTAAGCAAGGTTTCATGAAATATGAAGGTCAATATTATCCACTATGACTGACGAAAGGTGAAAAAAGGATGATGGAGGCTTCTACTTGCAAACAACTTCCTGAGTTATATCATTAAGTTCCCTTTGACCATTCTAAAATTGTACGTGATTATCACTTGTGTATCACTAAAGCACTAGTTATGTATGAACTTAAATGCAGGCTGTCAAATCACAAACGTTTTGTTAAACCGACTTCTTTACCCCCAGTGTTAATAATGTTCTTTCCGGTCAATTTCATTTCACTTCACCCTGTCTTCTCTGTTTTTATCGTTGTGATCAATGTAATTTCGGCTTTTCGGCAGGACGTGACCTACATTATACCTATTAATATTAATCCTACATGAGAGAAATTGCTCAGTGGTAATGTCTATTACTGCGGAATTGGATGATGTGGGTTTGAATCTGAGAAGGGACATGAGTTCCTTCAAGGTTGCAGACGAGTGCCAAGAAGCACGAAACCTAGGTCCCAGGCTTCGTGTGGCCGTTTGCATCCAACCATCTAATATCAAGATGTAGAGAAATTAAACAGTTATCGTTAAAATCACTTCCGGTTTTAATCAATAACGATGGATGCACTGAACTCAATCTCATCAAAAAACTTCAGGATACTGAATAAATTATTATTATTACCTATTTGTATTGAAATTTAAATTGTGAAAAGTCATCTCTGTTTTATCCTAGTATTGGGAGATTTTTGCCTTCTATAGATATGATAGTGTACGTGCTTCTGGTATAGAGTAATACGCTGAAGGTGTCTCATCTTTTTCTGTTCAACCTAGCTCTTGGGCCATTTCGTGACATACATACAGCACAAATATGAACAATGTTAAATATATAACTGTAGAGTCATATTCTTAAATGATGTAACACACATACACACTGCATCAGCTACTATGTAGGTGACTAGCGTAATCTTTGTACCTAATCCCACCCTGCTGTGTGATTACATGCGTTGTAATAGACGAGGTTTCTTCAGATTATTTACTTTAGTAGGGTCAGACATTCTAGATCTAGCTAAATTTCTGTCTATGAAATACCAAATATTCTAATAAGCACTTTAACTTTGAATCATCCCACCCAAAATCATCAAGCATAGGTTTACTTTAATGTCTGTATAATTGAACCAGGAGCCTAATTAGTAATCAGAAGAGTTAAATGCTGGAATCGAACAAATAAGAAAGACATTACTAGTGAATAAATATCCATTAGATTTTTTTACAAAAGGGTGTGAAGATCCATAAGAAAAATAAAATTAGTGATATAAAAAATGAAAGAAAAATAAATAATAAGGATCATAAAGCCTAGACAGTACTGTCATATAAAGAAAGAACATCAAAAGCTATATAAATATAAGATATAGAATAAGGCTGGAATTGAATTGGTGTTTAGATCAAGCAAATAACTTGGAGGCAAGCTTTATTGGCTCAAGAATCTGGATTGATTCAATTAGGAAAATAGCATAATAGTTCGCCACATACCATGTAATGACTGTGAGGTCATTTGCACAAGTCATACCAGTCAACTGGAGTCAGCTAGATTATTAGGACATAATAAATTAGTTAGATTTTGAATGATTGAACCAACCTAATTAAGTAATCTGAAGAATTTTCAAGTATTGATTTTGTAGGGATTTTTGTTTGATTGCATGGAGGATTTCATCATGAGCTGACATAAGTTAGAGAACCACTGGAAAACCTGGGAGTACTGGACAGATGTTTCATCCTAGTTTGGGACTCTTCATCAGTACGCACCCACCGGGGTTCGAACCCCATGATGAAATCCTCCATGTAATCTGAAGAAAGCTCAGTCATTGCGGTGCATTCATCTGCATTTAATCATACAACAGGGTGGTGTAACGTAGTTAGCAAAGGGAGAGAGGTTAATCACTGAATCTTTGTTAACCGAATCAATACCAAACACGTGCAGTCGAAATGATGTAACATCTGCAGCGAATATATGAAAAATTGCAATGAATAACAGTAGGAAATGGGACCAAATAAAGCAAGTCATAAAGTCGTGTGAACACATTGAAATGACTATGAGCAATGCATTGTACTTGAAACTCCATCCATTTATGAATACTATATCATTGTGTATTATATCAAATAAACCTATCCAGTAAGGAATTATGATTTAACTGTTGAATGTCAAGCCACTTATTTGTTTAATGTCTTTCTAAATTTAATGTTAATATTTGCTTAAGATGCAAAGTTCGAAGTTCTCAATGGATTTCTGCTTTATATGTCAGATCTCATTTTCCTAACATTAAAAAACAAAATTCCAGCGTCAAAGACTAAGAAATGGTATGGTGTAAATTGAAAAATAAATTCAACTTCGAAGTACTCTGCTTAGTATTTCCCATTCATTTATCTCATGAATTATTTTGATTTTTAAAGGCTTCCCCTTGCTGATGTATTAGATAAACTAATAAAGTAAAGTAAGTGCGTCGGTGGTACAGCAGTAGAATGCTCACCAACCACACCTCATGTGATTCGGGGTTTGATCCCCGGCCGTCGCACTCCCAAACCTCTATAAGCCAGTAATTAGACTGATAAAGAGGTAAGGTTGAGCATGAAGCTCGCAACCCCATCCCGTAAAAATAAACACCACTGCAACAGAAACTTCAGGCCTCTAGCTTGAAGCCCTGTGTTCCACTGGGAACGTAAAGGAATTTTAAAAAAATAAAATAAATAAAGTAGAGTATTTAGAATCCATCTTGTTCATTTAAAAAACATAAAAGAGACGTGAATACTACAACTTTATTCAAGGTTAGTGTAGACAATAGGTTGAATGAATAATAGTCAGATCGTTCCAAATTAAATTACATTCTGTCGAAAATTAGTCAGTGGTCCTCTTCAAACGGTCTTAAGCGAAAGCCGTCTAAACGTCAGGTAGTCAGTTTCATTTTCAGACGAAAACGTGACCTACAGCAACTAGCTAGCTCACACGGCCCCACTATCATTGACGGCACAGAGGTTGAAACTAAATCTAATGTCAAGTACCTTGGACTGAGTATTTCCTCCGATCTTTCCTGGTCCTCTCACATCTTGCTAGTTACTAGAAAGATGTTTCGCTTAACGTTCTACGTTAGGAAATTAAGGCAGTCTGGTATAAAGCAGTCCTTGCTTTCTCAGTTTGTCAATTCTTGTATTCTACCCATCCCTCTTTACTGCTCCCCATTAATCTTTCCTGGACTACTTAAGAAAGATTTTGCTTTGCTGAGAAGAGCACTAAAAGCTGTTAGTAGGGGAAGTGGGATATCGTTAAACCAACTGGTTAACACCATTGTGGATAGACATATAATGTCATGTAAGAAACTAGCGAATTCTATATTGTCAGACCCCGAGCATCCTCTCTATACGCAGCTCTCTCCTTGCATTTCATCTGGTAGAACTAGAAGCAGCTATAGGAGGCTATATGCTAGGACTACCAAGTACAAAACTCCACAATACCTTATCTGGCACAGCTGTTATGTGGTGAGAAATCCGTTAGGTATGACATGATCAACTTACTGCGGCACTCTAACAAATAGTTTCTCATTAGTTTTTGTTTTCCTTTCTGTGTTATTATTATATTGTTGTTCACATCTTCTATTACACACTAATTTTACATTTCATATTCCTGTGGTGCATTGTTTAAAATATGAATGCAACGCTGTTCTTTTTTTATTTCTTTTTATTTATCTATTTTTTGTTGTTGTTGCTTTTTATTTTTAAAATCTTATAAAATTTATGAGGTAATTAGATGCAATATTGTAATGCACGCTGAAAATTCCATACTTGTACCACAAATACTGTTTGGAATAAAGCTATTATTATTATTGTTATTATTATTATTAGATTACTGAATAGATGAGGTTTGGGAAATTTTCTCAGTTTTTCGCAGACATATTCTATTCGGAATTATTCAGATGTCACTTTGATGATAATACTGTGGCGAGAGTTGTCTGCTAGCCAAAATTGGTAGACAGCAATTTACGTGAATGCTTACGTCCCAAATCTTGGGTCATAAGAAAAAAACAAGAACAAAGACTAACTCCACAACCAATCACAGAAAACTTGGCGTTGGCGGACACGATTCACAGATATATCAACGGACTGTCTCAGGAATGGCAACAAAGAGATGACAGAATAATCTTCAGCAGGAAAACAAACAATCAGAAGACGTTGCTCCTCTATTAACAATAACAAATAATAATGTACATAAAAATCTATAATTATCTGTTGATTTTCTCAGTAAACCATCTGTTACCTGCCCCTTGCCTTCTGTTGTTTCAATGCTACCATTCGTCGGACTTTGCAACATTCCTCGCTGAACAATAAGTTCTGTGACAAAACCACGAGAACTTAGATTAGTTAATGTTGAGAGAGAGAGGAAAACAGGCAGGGTGAATAGTGTAAGAAATTCTGTCACAACTAAAGTACGTGAGGTTGATTAATATTCAGTACTTAGTGTTGAGCTTAAAAATACAGAAAATATGGCAAAGTTAAGCTTTAAGCACCACCAACTGCCAATCAGTGAATGACCTCGAACGCACCAATCACGTGAAGGGGGCATTTTTGTGTATGGAGTACATATATTTATGAAAAAGATGTTTAAAAACTGAATAAAAGTGTTACAGAGGATACCTTCCTCTCACATTTGATAAAAATAGCTCTCAGTTTTAGGGTGGAGTAAAAACAGAGTATAATCCCACTGTGAATAAAACTTATTTTGATAAAGTCTGACGGTATTGTACATTAATATTTACTGGGCAATAAACTGTGCTCGAAACGTCATCAGTAAATGTTAGTGTATAATATTGTGAGAATTTATCAAAATAGATTTTACCCACAATGGAATTATTATCTACCACAGTGCATAAGTTCTATCAACAAAGTAATTTAACCACATTCTATCCATGTAATTATTTAGGTCTTCTAACCCTAATCTTTCCTGAACCTAGCTCTTACGTGAAAATATCCCTAAACTAACTGTAATCTAACTGGAACCAACCCTAATGTAGCCTTTATTAGGTTAACCTAAACCTAACTTGTCCTTGGCTTAAACCGTACCTTAATCTTTCCCAAACCTAAGCTGAAACTTGCTAGATATTCCATTTAATAGCATAACACTTCGATGAGCATATTTTATTGATGGTGACAACATTATTTCCCTGGTGTCACTAACTTGCTCAGTGAGCGTTTCAAGGTCATTGGTGTGGTCGCACTCCATTGGTAGTTAGTGCTGCTTAAAGTTTAACTTGGCTGAAATTTTATAATCAGTTACATGATTAAGGTGTTTACACCTTAAGATGACGTGGATTCTCATTTCTAACTTTAAATAATTAAATTTATCTTACGATTATTCTTTACTTTCTTTTTAATAATTTATACAAGTTTATTGTTATAAATGTGCTATTCTTAGTACCAATAGTTAAATAAAAACCACGACTAAATGTTTCTTGTCGGGATTACAACCAGAGTTCATTTTTAAGTTAATTGGTGGATGGTGACTAGCAGTGGAATCCAGGATGCGCATTTCGTCCTATTTGGGACTCGTCATCTGGATGCACCTGCATTCCCCAGTGAGTGTGTTACAAATAGGACGAAATGCGCATCCTGGATTCCACTGCTAGTCACCATCCACCAATTAACTTATAATTACACGGCAAGACATCGTCGAAGCAACCGCACAAGAAACTGACATATCAACCTGAGACCGAGCACTTTGGTCCAATCAGTCGACGGGAAAATCTAAAAGTGAATTAAATAAGAGTTCATTTTCGTTACATTTATATAATTTTTATATATGTTCAGGGAATACGTATCAAATATTGCTCATTTAAGAGAATTATAGAATTTCTGAATTAACAAACAAAATGTTCTTATTTTAATCTATATGAAATCTTAAACACTAACTACCCTTATAATTTCAATTATGTACCCTATTGGATTTAGCCGGGAACTGATAAAAATCAGTCCAAGGTTTTTTTTTAGTCTTAGCACCGATTCACTTTGAGGATCGTATAAAACTATACCACTGATATGAAGTAAAACTTGGACAATAAAGATATTCAGACTTACAGCAGTACTTTAAAAGTGGGTAATGCTGCAGCTGGACAATATTACTTCTGATAATGGTCTTTATAATAGGTTTACGACTGGAAATCAAAGAAAACGGATATGTCTATTTGTGATTCGAAGAGGTAGATAAACTTTAAAACGACTCAGTGCTTATTATTATTTGTATATTTTGTTGTTATTCCCATATGAACTGTATTTGTATTGAAGTTAGAGTTAAACTCTTCATGTTGATGATTCGGGTCCTATAGACTGACAAATACACTCTTCATAATTCGAAAAACGTATAGTACTGAAGATTGTTAAACCTGCATCCTGATGTAATTCACAAGGATTAGTAGTGAGGTGAAAAGACCTGGCTAGACAGGTAGACTTATGACACTAGTGATAACAAAATATCACTGAATAACATGAAGGTTAGATTAAAGTATTAGTGACTAAGGTGAATTTAACAACTGGCTAATATCTCATTCTCTTAGTTTAGCTGCTACAACATCTAATGTTAAGTTTTCATTTCATATCAAATCATCAGTAGTCGAAACATTAACATGATCGTGGGTTTTCATGTGTTAGTTTGAAGAGATTCGATTGATTTCAAGTTACATCATGAACTGTTGTGAACCAGCACTTCGAAATAAATCTAGTGAGGTTCATCAAGTTGGATGTTGAGGATAAATTCTCGCCTATGACATTGGCTGGTGATCACTCTGTACATCGCAAATTGAAAGAATTTAAAATTGATGAACTGCTAGATTCCATCCCGATGGCTGAACAGTGAACATCGTGGATTCGAACCCCGTCGGCGTCATGTTTGGTTACTGCTAAGTAGTCCTTAACCAGAACGAAATAAATGTCCACTACCCCCACCCCAGGTTTTCAGTAGTTTTATAAGTGATTTCAGTTCGTGATATAACCTAAAATTATTGTATTTTATCATGGCGTGATTTTTATTACCTCTTAATACTATTTAATAAACTGTCAATAAGTTAAATAGCTCATTAAGTTGGACACAATAAGCTTTTTAAGCTTTAAAACGTTTCTTACAAATAATATCACCTTTTTTGGGTGTGTGTGTGTGTAAGACTAGCAGTTTAGATTTGTAAATACTTCTTAAACACTTAGTCATGATGACAACAGAATATTTTAGTATCAACATTGTGTTTCATTGAAAATGAGCCACTGAATCACAGTTTCAAATAAGCGCATTATGTATGTTTTCATAAATAAATATACATGAATGCATGTCTTTTTCTTTTACAGCTAGAACTCTGGACATATATCTACCTAGACAACTGCATTGTGAATGCAAAAACATTTCACGTCATATACATGTCATTATTCATAGTATTTAATGCTCAATGACTGTAAGGATTAGATGAAAACTGTCAGACTTCAGTTTTTGAGATAAATAATGTATCCTGATGCAGACTGATAGGAAGCGGCTAAAAATGAAATCAACATTTTAAGTCAAAAGCTGCAGAGGTAGAAGCGTTTGTATCTCAAATCTGGATTTAGTTTACGTTGTGGACATGAAATAACTTCATTGGACAACTTGTAAATATTAGGCCAATTGCAAACCAATCAGAACAATTTATTCCCTTCTAACCTAGCTAAAGTTTAATACAGCTAAGAATGAGTAAATATAATGAGTTTTTCCTTAATTAAAGTTCGTTACTAAGTCTATTATCTTCTCGCGTTACAATAGTATTGATCTTGACATGTAGGATAGACGCATTCTTGTTATTTAATTCAGTAACACTAGGAAATAGATATAAGAATAGAACTTGCGCACTGTGGTAGCGTATAACTCCACTATAGAAAAGATTTTATTTTCATAAATCACACAGTGTTGTACAGTAGTATTTACTGTTGACGTTTCGAGCACAAATTAATGCTTATGATCAAATTAAGTCACTCACACAACTTTTTGCTTCATTTAGCCGACTATGTCTAAGTATACTATTATTAATGCTCTATTTCTGAGTCTTCTTGATGGATATATAAACTAACCAGATTTGGGGTTTAAAGAAGATGATTACAATACTACAGTCTACTACAGTAATGGTGTAAAACAGACAATGTGTTCCAAAGTAATATTATTCTCACATGTTCCCACAGTGCAATTCAGCATTAGCAACAGAATAATATAAGTATTTGAACATTGCGTTTCATGTCGTTTAATGTAAACCAAAATCACACGCTCAGTGATTGGTTAAAGAATATAAACAGTATAGATATAAATAACTGTTTGATCATTTGAAAGTGTACCTTGGCTTCCGTGTCTTGCCTTCTTCTGTGACACTGGTTTGAGGGGTTGTGTGAATTTCGGTCACTGGGAAATACAACATTTTCTCTGTGTTTGTCCTGTATAAAAATGTGTTTTTACCAGATAGTGCGGAAAATCTTTCTTCAATCAATTCGAAAATTTCACGACAACTTTGAGAATATGTAGACTGTTTGAATCAAGTGCGTATCATTTTATGACAAAATATATTTTCAGAAACTTCATGCATGTATTCCCCTTGATGAATTTGAATAAAGCAAGAACAAGAGTGGTTTGTGCAGAATAATATGGTACCATCATCTACTTCATTGGCTTTTCATCAGCTCAGCTGCTTACAGCCTAAATAAATTATGAGGTTTATGTACAGAAAAGTTTTAACATACTTGTAAATTTTTTCATAATGTCAGTTGACAGAAAGTTCCGCAATTAGTGAACAGTGTTCAGAAAATTACGCTTATATAGTTTTTACACAGGCAGTTCAAGTTTAAACAAAATAAATGTATGCATACAATGGTGAAGGAGTTACGTAATGAAGATGAGAGATACGTAAGATGATGAGTGACTAATAAATTAGGTAACATGGTGTAATTTTGCTTGTCTCTTGTTTCTTTGATTTGAGTTGAACTCAGTACTTTGTTCGTTCAAAGTCATTTGCAAAGTTAACAGAAACCTACCAAAAGCAGTATGTTTCCGACTTCTCTGTACTGCAGAAGCCCTAGCAATATGCATCGAAAAGCCGGAGCTGTGTGTTCAAAAGAAATTAGTCCAACCTCTACAGCTGCTATGGACCTAGTTCGGTATGTTACCTTAGCTTCCATTTTTCTTCTTCTTTCGTTCTGTTTTTTCTTTCTGATCCTTTTTCGTTCGCTGTGTGTGCGATTCTTACTCCCTCAGTCTTTATTCGATTCACCGCATCTTTTCAGTTATAAAACAGTTATTTTAAGTTTGTTTCCATGCTTTTCCTGTTCACATTTATAATTCTTTCAAAAAATTAACTATTTTACAATTATATCTTAATCCTGTGCAAGTTTTGTGTTTCTAAGGCTCTCGTAAAAACCATATCTGGTTGGAAATAATTATCACCTTTTATTCGCCGTCGTAATTATGTAGAATCAAACAAGAATTGTATCTATGTAAAATAATGTATTTAAATGCGATTGTACAGCTTTTGAAAATGAAATCGCCGAAAAGTTAATTTTACCATAAACACTGAGAAGTAAGCGTATTTCTGATATTAATTTTTTTTTGAACAAATAAAAGTATCTTAACTAAACTATTTTGTTTAAAAATTTTATGTAGAGAAAGAGTAATAAAATAGCAAGAGGGTTGAGTTTTATGGTAGAATGTAATTTCATACTGTTTTATCGATATGATATAGCAAACAGCTAAGAGGTATTATAAGACGCATAACCGATAGAAGCATGATTCACCTTTCACAGCTAAATCATTATAGCGTACTACAGACCATGGTGCTTAATGACCAAGCTACATATTTGACTGATAGATTTGTTATTTTACGACTGCGATTTTTTTCAGTGAAGCCAAGGCTACGCAGTGGAGTGGCAACTTGACCTTCGACCTGTTGGATTTTGTTTGAACTTCAGAAACACAGTTTGATCCCACCTTGTTGGGAATAATCTGACTGGTTCTTAGGTAATTAGCTACTTTGTCTATTCAACTAATTCTGTTGTATAGTACGTATTTTGTACCTGAAAACTTTTGGACTGTATAGCTGCTGCACAGCTTTGTTGAGGTGGTTTTGTATTCTCGATAAAAGTTATTATTGTTGAATAGTGCTACAGTGCTACTTAGTTGTGTTTGAACATAACTGAAATATAATCCTTGACTCCGCGTCATTCTCAGAAGTTTGGCAGGCTGTATAGGAGAACTCATTTATCGGTTTCAGAAGGCGAAATACTTGAGTTTTGGTCATTTTACCTAGGAGTGAACAGCTTTAGCGAACACTATTTAACGGCCAATCAGTGCAGTTCATAGATTTTTTGAACAGAGACTTTCTACACTGTGTCATAGAGAGGAGAGCTCAACTGAAAGTGTATCTTATACACTCAGATAGATAAATCTGTGATATTTAAACCCTGGTATCCCATTTGGATTCTGAATTCATACGTAAGATTTCTATCTCAGTGATAGAATGATGAATGTTTTGTCTACTTTTATATAAATAAAACATGGAGTGAATCCGCCCTGTAACGATGTCACAAACTCTTCATCAGTAGTGGGCTTGTAGAACATCTTTAAAGCAATTCCCGAGGTTGAAGTATACTATTGAGATTGGTTTTCTGTAGATTGACTACAACAAAAGTAATTAAAGGGATAACTTTAGAATATAATTATTCAATACAAGAACACATAGACTCTCAATGATTATAAAATCATTCGAATAAAACAGTTTCCACCATAAATAATAAAAAGTACTTTCATACAAATGAAATTTGGAGACTGTATCTTTTAGGATTCCATTCTGTTGACATAGTCCTTGAAATAAGTCACACAAGCATATTTGTTGCTATTAAATTTATACTAAACATTGAAAGTGAAATCTGATCTTTTTCTTCATTCCTTTGTTTTACAAGTGGAATTTATGGCTTCGAGCTTTAAATTTTTTAAGCTTCTGTGGCAGTACTGTGTTTCACGTAGTGGGGTTGCTAGCTTCACGCCCAACCTTCTACCATTTCCAGGCTTACTGTTTGTCACCTAGAAAACTAAGCAAGGTTTCCGAAGTGGTTGGTAATCGAACTCTGTGCACATGCATATCCGGAGAGCATTTTATCCTGGAACCAATGACGGGAAACCTGATATTAGTTCACAGAGATGGTTTAATGGTTACCCATTTAAACTTGATGTGCAAAATTAAGTGACTAGCTTGTTGTTTGTTATTGTATAAATATTGTGTTTAGATAACATTTCACATAGTTTCGGTAGAATTTAAATGAAATTATACCCATGTTAGATACAATTATTTTCTTGTTCATAGGAAACTCCACAATTACACTGTCTCCCTTCATATTCACTTGTTGTACACTCACATTCGCCAAACTATTTCAATTCGAAAAACTAAAATTGTTCAAAAACTATGTATAACTTTACAGGTTAAAAATTTGGTTGGTAGAAGTATCTGTTTTTACCAAATTAAAAAGCTTTCTTGATCGTATTAACTAAATAAAAAATGGGATATACTTCAACAAAACCAAGAATTACAAATGTACCAAGATTATGTGAGACCATCGCATTATTTCAAGGATTCTTCTCAGCTGGCTAAAACCTGGATAATATGAAATTATAAATTATCATAATTATTTGAGTATACTTTTTTCGCTATAGCAAAAATATTCATTCAGACATCTATAAACCACAAAATAATCGAGCAAAGAATATCCTTTTCCATAAATTCCTCTTCCGGCTCTACAATTATATATATGTTTATATACACAGAATATTCTAGATTAGTAGTTAACAACAATATTACTGTTTTTTTTAATAATATCGATTTGTAAAGTATGATCAATGCAATTACAGTTCATTAAAGATGCTCAAATTATAGTAAGAATAAAAATGTAATAGCAAACAGAATATCAACTAAAATTAGGGAAATTCCACAAAAATTCCGGATTATTCAAACCTGGATGGCCAAGGTAATGATAATGTCTGAACTAGCTTCTTTTGGATGCATAAATTAGGCGTGTTAATATGGATCCCCACAGCCTAAGCTATATCATCTTGTGGAGACAGAACACAAGATTGACGTTAACCATGCTTTCAGGGTGGTCATTTACCGCATACCTACGAATCTCAATTTTGCCTTAAGAGTTCGACTGCTAAATATTGCTGAGGCTGTGGGGATCCATATTAACACGCCTAATTTATGCATCCAAAAGAAGCTAGTTCAGACATTATCATTACCTTGGCCATCCAGGTTTGAATAATCCGGAATTTTTGTGGAATTTCCCTAATTTTAGTTGATATTCTGTTTGCTATTACATTTTTATTCTTACTATAATTTGAGCATCTTTAATGAACTGTAATTGCATTGATCATACTTTACAAATCGATATTATTAAAAAAAACAGTAATATTGTTGTTAACTACTAATCTAGAATATTCTGTGTATACAAACATATATATAATTGTAGAGCCGGAAGAGGAATTTATGGAAAAGGATATTCTTTGCTCGATTATTTTGTGTTTTTTTCGCTATGACAAGGAATAAATGATAAGAACTAAAAGTGTTATAAGTTATGTAAGTTGTTAAATTATTAAGAGTAAAAAGGATTGACTATTTAGAGGATAATTAGACCAATACTCTTGAGAATAGAGTTCAAGACTTTTGGGTAGAAGCAAAGTTTAACTAAAAGCAGTATAACAAATAATAGGTTACGTAATTACAGAAAATTACGTTGATATAAAATAGCAGAAAAGGAGTATGGTGTGTAACGTTTAGATGCAGCAGTAAAATTTTTCAAATAGGATAGATGATATAGGGAAAAACATTAGGCAAAAAAATTGTGTAATTTATTTAAGTAAGTTTAATGACCAAGGTAGTAAAAGATTCACTAATGTCTCTATTTCTGAGCACACAAATTAGGTCTACATCGTTTGATGGTGACTGCCTCAGCAAAACGTAGCAAGCCAGCTTTCTTTTTTCCCTGCTGATTATTTTGAACTTCTTCACATTGTCCACAATATGACCAGCTTTTATTTATCTGTACCAAAGACACAGTTTAAGTTCAACAATGTTTTGTACTGTCAAATCGATGGAGTCGCTATGAGAATCCCCTGGGTCCGGATCTGAGAAACATTTTTATGCGCAGCCTGGAACACACAAGAATGAAGTTTGAAGTCAGTAAGACAGACTACTAGGCTGGGTATATCGACGACAATTTTTGTCATTTGTGATTATTTTAATGATGCTTTTCAAATATTAAACGTCCTGAATAGTTCTCATCCAAATATAAATTCTACAATGGAATATAAAAATGAAGATAAGTCCCACTTTATTGACCCTGGTATCCAACCTGATATATACAGTAAAGTCGTAAGTTGTATCCACATGAACGACACGTGGAGGTTAATTTATCTGAACTTCAAAAACTTCTCCCCTATAAGTTATAAAAAGGGGTTGGTGAAAACGTTCTTTGACCGTGTAAGAAAAGTTCATGAAGAGTCATCCATTGTGAAAAATGCCTAAGTGATAATAGTTACCCATAGACATTCATAAACAAACATGGAAAACTTAGTATTTGAAGGTGTGCGGAATCATGTGGAATTTGGCTTATTACCCATGTATTTATACACTATGGTTCCACTCTGACTGTTTGATTGACATTCATAAGGGTGAGCTAAAGCTTACACAGCGTCGGTGGAACAGCAGTAGAATGCTCACCAACCACGCCTCATGTGGTTCGGGGTTCGATCCCCGGCCGACGCACTCCCGAACCTCTATAAGCCAATAATAAGACTGGTACAGAGGGAAGGTTGAGTATGAGGCTAGCAACCCTATCCCGTAAACATAAAACCACTGCTACCTAAACTTCAAAGCTCTATCTTGAATCCCTATGTTCCACTGGGAACGCAAAGGAGTGTTATATATATATATACTCAGTGAACAGACGAACAGTGATGTGAATCGACAACTCAGAAGATACTACTGACAATTTAAACTGATAGTGCTCAGTAGTGATCTCAAGGGTATCACCATTCATCACCAGAATGGGAATATATTGAGCTAATGAGTTTTAAGTAGAAATCTTGTCTCAAAATCACCTAACTTATAAGTGTGCAGTTTGAAGTGACGAATTAGATTCTATAGACTGGTAGTTCACTCATTTCGCTGGGTAGAATTCATGTGGTGTGGAATGACTTGACAGTCTGAGCTGAGTCAATCCAACTGCATAGCTGACGACACTAAACTACTGCTTGGCAAGAGCGGTCTTGCAACGACGCATATCATTCAGTAACATATATATATATATATATATATATATATACCATGAGAATCATACCGTCAACCACCATTAAATAACTTATTTCATTATTATCTTTTGTAGGTTCTTGAGTTTCATTTTATCACTTACAATAAATTTTTGATCATTTTCATTTCAACAACATATTTTTTGAAAAATGGCTTAATCACATTCCAAGTTGACAGCCAGAATTTTTTGTTTAGATGTAGTTGTTTATATTTTAATTCAGAGTAATGTGTTTTTGGATGTGCTGTTAGCTAATTCAAAACAAATATTTTTTTGGTGGGGGATAAGAGTAATCTCAAGGTGTTTTCGCGCGTAGTTTCAAAAACAACACAAGAGATATTCCATTTGTACAGAAAAGAACCATTAAAACACCTTTAAGATAACCAAGTTTAAAATGTGATATTATTACAGTGTTTCTTTAAAGACGTATTACAAAATCACTGAAGATTAACAACCGCCAGTTCTCTACAACATAAAAGAAGCGGAAACGAAAGGACGGTGAATCTGTTTTATCATTAACTTATATACTCACCCGAATTTTCAAATTTCTGTACATATCACTCTTATATCTTTCCTTGTATTCTTTTTGAACTGATAAAACTGAATGGACTATGTAGTAGGACTAATGTGACATTAGTAATAAAAATTTGAATCTTATTGCTTTTTCCAGATGCTGCAGACATCTACACTGATCTTGCATTCATAATCCGATCCTAGCTGGCTTTGACATTCTTAATTGTGCCGTATGCAATTGAAACGATTCTGTTTAGCGGATTAATTGGAATGAACGGTTTACTTCGGATTATCTGTCATTGACCTTGAACGCTTTTTGCACTTTATGTGATCAGAGCCCACGTCTACTCCTCTTATCAGTCCTGTGTCCAATGCTCTGTGTCCCAACATTCTTGAGATTCAGATAAAAGCTGTCTGATATTTGGTGAGTCCATATGGTGACACTCACATTTCCTCATCAGTTATCACTTTGTTTATACACATTGCCGCTATTCACCAAATGGTTATAGGCGCAGACTTATCGTATCTAAGGAATTCTACATTCTCATTCATTTCACTGAGGGTCTCCCAACCTATGATGATTACTCTTCCTGTGTTATCTGGTCCCAGTTTGGCATTTTTATATCACTCGTTGAAATTTTACAGTCGCTATCTGACTGGGACCTTGTCCATTACTGTTTGCACCTGTCTTTAGAAGTCCCTTTCTTCTCCACTGGGTTGGCGTTATGTATAGGTGCGTAGCATTGTATAACTCTAACTTGCCTTCCTCCGGAGTTGAATCTCGATATCAGGATTCTGGAGAAGAATGGCATTAATTGCTTGAGAGCTTTTGGTGCTGTTAATGACGTCACGATAACCACACCGTAAGTGTACTCGTCGCTGTCATCTGCTTAACTGGAACAGATTATTGACTCTCAGGTTAACCGTTTGAAGATTCTATATACGTTACTTCCCTTATGAACTCCTAACACCACTATGCCACATCTCATTTCTTTTGCAATCTAAGCAGCCGTGATAGTTCCAAACACAAGGGTATCGCATTGTTTACTTTTGATTTAATCGAAAGAAGAGTTATCAGTCAGCTGGCTTCCTGACGGCTTAGACCCACTTGTATCATCTGTCCTCGAAATGAAGAATTTCCCCAACTCTAGATGAAAGCAGTTTCACGTTTATTTTATGCTGTGATATGCCCGTACCTATGGGAATATTTCTTCACAGAGTGGGTTTGCTAGATCCACACCCAGCCTTCAACGTTTCCAAGCTTAAGACCGGTTAGGCGATGTTACATAAATAAATGACGATATAATATTCTGTTTTGTTTGTGATCATGCAATGAAACATTTCTATTACAATAATTATTTCTATAAAAAATAAATAAAATAAAAACTGTGTTAAGTTATTTTAAAAAAATGATGAAAATAGGTTACACAGATGACTTTTAACAATAAACAAATAGTCAACTGAACCTTTAATTAAGTATTAAAGAAACATATGTATATATATTGACCGTTCAATTGAAAACATCACCTCTGTTATAATAACGATTAATTCGTAAATCATTGTAGTCAATGTTACTTAAAAAAATAAAGAGAAGAAAGGGGGATTTATTTTGTGAAGTGAAATTTGTTTCCAACACCTTCATCTCTATCCTGTACAGTCGTAATTGTATTAGATGAAAAAGCGGTTAGTAGTACTGAAAATTACCTGGTCAATACATAACATGATGAGAACTAACTAAAATGATTGTTTAGATGGAGTGAGTGGATTAAGATTGAAATAATATAGAAGTCAAATTTGCGAAGTATAACAGAATATTATTCCATATTTGGTAGTTTAGTTTTTAAATAATACATAGGGATACAGTTATTAAGTGGTTGGAGGCAAACAGCCACATGAAGCCTTGGATCTAGCTTTTGAGCTTCTTGGCAGTCACCAGTCAGCAAGGCATATCTGCAGCCTTGAAGGAACTCATCTCACTTCTGAGAATCAAACCCGCATCACCCAGTGCTGCAGTCAGAAACATAACCAATGGGCGATTCACCTCCTGTACGATTAATAATAATAGATATAAAGCAGGTGAAGTCCTACCAAAAAACTGATATTACATTAATCATAATGATAAAAACAGAGAAGATAGGGTGAAGTGAAATGAAATTGACCGGAAAGAACATTATTAACACTGGGGGTAAAGAAGTCGGTTTAACAAAACGTTTGTGATTTGACAGTCTGCATTTATGTTCATGTATAACTAGTACTTTAGTGATATACAAGTGATGATTACGTAGACTCTTAGAATGGTTGTCAACATCTTCAAAAAATTAATCAAAGGGAGCTTAATGATATAACTCATCAAGTTGTTCGCAAGTAGAAGCTTCCATCATCCTGTTTTCACCTTTCCACAGTCATAGTGGATAATATTGACCTTCATATTTCATGAAACCTTGCTTACAACACTTGATGCAGCAAGCCTCACAGGAGAAAGTGAAATTTACATAGAGATGAACACGAGTGGTGATTTATCCTTCTCACATTGTCGAACACTACCTCAACACAAGTCAGCAGCATAAACAAGCAAACATAGATCACCTTTAAGTACAACTTAAAAATATCCATTGAGTCATAGAAAGAAAATGCAGTTCAGATAAGAGTTAATCTTTTCGGCGATATCATTCTCAAGTTGTACAATCGCATATATACAGTAAATTGTCTTAGCGACAAAATGAATATTTCCAAAGATTTGTCATTAGAATTGCAAATTTTAGATAACAGGTCACATAATCAAGAAAGCGTGAATGGGTTATAAATCAAAATAAGATTGAATAAGCGAGTTAGGTGACGTAATCGAATTTACGGGGTTGGGTGGAGCTCAACTAAAATTAAAAGTGAACGAAAGTCAAGTTGATAACAGCGTTAGTGAGGGGTGGAGATTTAATAAGAGCTTGGGTGGGGGAAGAAAATATTATGCAATTAAGAAGCAAACATGCTAACAAAGACGAAACAAAATTACTCATTTGGTGTTAAGACAGGTCAGGTCCACTGTACATTTAATGACTGAACAGACTTCTTTCGCATGCACAGTTCAGGATTTAACATGTGAATTGCCGACATTGCTTCTGAGGTTTGAAGAAGTTTGATTCGTACTCTTATATCAAGATACCTACGTATTCTGTAGACGTCTTTGAAGTTACTTCGTGCTCCAAATCGATCCGGTGATCCAGAATAGTGCTACAGGGTACCTTTTGTCTCCTCCATAAAACCATGAGGGTAAGTGTTCGATGACACATTTGGATAGTAAACACTGGGTACGACTGACATACCTGACCCCACACGAGCAGGTGAATTGGTAGATGCACACTGACGAGACTGGCCAAAAGTGGCAGCTTATTCTTCACGTTCATGCTAATCATTGATTTTGTGGAGAAAGTTAGTTGAAGTTCAGCTGCGAAGAAGATTTGCTTCAGTGAACGGGACAGGCAGTTTCTTAGTATTTCTGCCTATGAGTCTCCGATGAATGGTAGATTCAGGTAGAGGAGCTTTCTGGAAGCGGAAAGTGTCGGCAGTTTCCGTCGTTTAGGTTTCATAGACTTTGTGATGAAACGTTCTAGGTAACCACTCCCGAGGAGAATTCTGTTTAGAGTGGACCTGGCCTATCTTAACACTAAGTACGGAATTTTTCTTTCATCTTGGTTTTGCATGTCTGCTTCTGAATTGTATAATATTTTCTTCCCCGACCCCACCTCTTATTAAATCTCTACTCCTCACTAACACTGTTCTCAACTTGACTTTCGTTCACTTTTAATTTTAGTTGAGCTCCACTCAACCCCGTAAATTCGATTACGTCACCCAAATTGCTTATTCAATCTTATTTTAGTTTATAACCCATTCACGCTTTCTTGATTATGTGACCTGTTATCTAAAATTTGCAATTCTAATGACAAATGTTTGGGAATATTCATTTTGTCGCTAAGACAATTTACTGTATATATGCTGTTGTACCGCCTGAGAATTTCAAGTACCACGGTTTTGGTGTCACCGCCTTTCTCTTAAAGTAAATGCCTTCTTTTAAAAAAGTTTGATGGATGGTAGCTAGCAGTCGAATGGATGATGTGCATTTCATCCTATTTGAAACACACCATCTGGATGTACCTGCAATTCCCAGTGAGTGATAATATTCCAGGCTGAGACTTGAACCAAAGAGCTTTTGTTTCAGACTCCAGAGTATTATCCACTGGATCACTTAGGTCACTAGCGGCACTTTTCGGGCAATTGGTATCAGTTATTTTTATTTTGTTTTAAGCCAATCTAGCTTTGTCACATGTGTATTGACTGAGCGTTTCTATTTCCACTAACCGCCTTTTTCAGCAATATAAACTCGACTGTACAACTTGTAAAGTAAAGTCGTTAAAACGGAATATTTCTTCAATCACTGTATCACTATTTATTTCTTATCTAAAGGATACAAGTGGGGTCTACTCATACATATTCAAGAGTGAATAAGAAATTTTCTACATTTGTTCAATCGACTGACTTAATGATGCCCTCTGTAAGAGATAATTGCGATTATTAACTAAAGTTCGAAAAGAGTTCACCAAACTTATAAGTTGTGAGTATTACTGCTCTATAAAATAAGTCATGAAAAGCATTTTAGCAATAGGAGGTAGCTGAACCCATACATGTTAGTGATAAAATATGCAAAAATAGCCCAAATAAATGCATTTCTGTAATTTAGGAAACTCAGTCACAAGGTCGTTTAGAATATTGTCGTCTACTTTCAAAAATTTCTGATATAGTTGATATGTGGTGAGAGCAAGCTGCTAGCCAATTGGTAGACATTGATCTACGCTGATTGGTGGAAATTAATCTGGGCTGATTCAACAACCGATCACAGCTGACCTAGACGTGGACAAATATGATTCGCAGACAAGTGGCTCGCATTTCCGAGAAATATCGAAAACGAGAAAGCAGAAGACTGCGTTTGTTTGCAAACAACCAATCAGAAGACCGCCTTCTTTCTGCGGGCAGAGCCTTATTAATGTACGTAAAATACATATAAATACCTGTTGGTTTTCGTAATAAAACTGATCTGTTGCCTGGCCCTTGTCTTCTGTTGTTACATTTGGTGTCGCTGCCTACCGACAAATGGAAAGCCTATGCCCTGCAGTTTTTGATGGAGATATATGGATCTTCAGGCAGGACTTCGAGGCTTCTTCGCAGTCGAGTGGCGTTCAAGATCTGTCAGCGATGAGGCTGCTACTTGGGACGCTGCTGGGAGGTCGGGAGAAAGCAGCATATGGAAGTGTGAGGCGAAATACCTACGAATGTGCGACAGGGTCAGGCAAACAGTTTCCAAAGTGGGAAGGACCACATATGGTCACGTTGAGATGGGGTTACGCAGACACAATCGCAATGGTAAACACCGCTAAACATGTGGACATCCGCAAGCGCCGAGATTCCAGACAGCAAGATAACAGAGCAAAGCCCCAAGAACCGAGAAGACCGAGCCGAATTCAGTCCAAGCTATTTGACGGGGGGACGAGTGTGGTGAGAGCAAGCTGCTAGCCAATTGGTAGACATTGATCTACGCTGATTGGTGGAAATTAATCTGGGCTGATTCAACAACCGATCACAGCTGACCTAGACGTGGACAAATATGATTCGCAGACAAGTGGCTCGCATTTCCGAGAAATATCGAAAACGAGAAAGCAGAAGACTGCGTTTGTTTGCAAACAACCAATCAGAAGACCGCCTTCTTTCTGCGGGCAGAGCCTTATTAATGTACGTAAAATACATATAAATACCTGTTGGTTTTCGTAATAAAACTGATCTGTTGCCTGGCCCTTGTCTTCTGTTGTTACATTTGGTGTCGCTGCCTACCGACAAATGGAAAGCCTATGCCCTGCAGTTTTTGATGGAGATATATGGATCTTCAGGCAGGACTTCGAGGCTTCTTCGCAGTCGAGTGGCGTTCAAGATCTGTCAGCGATGAGGCTGCTACTTGGGACGCTGCTGGGAGGTCGGGAGAAAGCAGCATATGGAAGTGTGAGGCGAAATACCTACGAATGTGCGACAGGGTCAGGCAAACAGTTTCCAAAGTGGGAAGGACCACATATGGTCACGTTGAGATGGGGTTACGCAGACACAATCGCAATGGTAAACACCGCTAAACATGTGGACATCCGCAAGCGCCGAGATTCCAGACAGCAAGATAACAGAGCAAAGCCCCAAGAACCGAGAAGACCGAGCCGAATTCAGTCCAAGCTATTTGACGGGGGGACGAGTGTGGTGAGAGCAAGCTGCTAGCCAATTGGTAGACATCGATCTACGCTGATTGGTGGAAATTAATCTGGGCTGATTCAACAACCGATCACAGCTGACCTAGACGTGGACAAATATGATTCGCAGACAAGTGGCTCGCATTTCCGAGAAATATCGAAAACGAGAAAGCAGAAGACTGCGTTTGTTTGCAAACAACCAATCAGAAGACCGCCTTCTTTCTGCGGGCAGAGCCTTATTAATGTACGTAAAATACATATAAATACCTGTTGGTTTTCGTAATAAAACTGATCTGTTGCCTGGCCCTTGTCTTCTGTTGTTACATTTGGTGTCGCTGCCTACCGACAAATGGAAAGCCTATGCCCTGCAGTTTTTGATGGAGATATATGGATCTTCAGGCAGGACTTCGAGGCTTCTTCGCAGTCGAGTGGCGTTCAAGATCTGTCAGCGATGAGGCTGCTACTTGGGACGCTGCTGGGAGGTCGGGAGAAAGCAGCATATGGAAGTGTGAGGCGAAATACCTAC